>JBBPBR010000003.1:62688511-62700733 GCA_037974775.1 Cicer pinnatifidum
AAAAAAAAAAAAGCAAAAGCTTATTCATTATGGTATCCGGTTTTAATTCCATGATCGTTACCATTATGTAGAATTATTGTTTTCCATAGTCGTATCAAAGATGAAGACCTCACTCTTTTCCTGAGAAAATTCGCATATGAATCATTGTACTAATATGCTATCAATAATTGGACTCAAGACATTACAAATTAGCACTTATATTGTGTCATATCTATTGGATTCGATAGAGTAAAGTGGAATCCAATAACTATTATGAATCTATGATATGATATTTTTCATGTTATATTGTTCTTACTATATCTTATTATATTATATAATTTAATTTAAATTTTAGATTAACTATGTTGTTTTTATTTTACTCAACTTTATTTTATATATATAATTGAGACGGTAAAAAGTAAATTAATTAATTAAAAATAGTTCAAGTATGTTATGAGTAAGTAACTCAATTAGTGAATTAAAGGGAGTTGAATGAATATTAAAAAGGAGGATTCTAAATTTAAATTTAAAAAACTAATATATCTATTAATTTGTAACATTTTGCTTATAAAAAAACAACACAAGTATATTGTACTTTATCTGATTTTGAATATAGTAAATAAATAAAAACTAGTCTTTGATAGTCTAAAATATATGCAACTTTTAACAATTTTTACTATAATTTTTTTTTTAAATACCCTTCATTTAATTTAAATTTTCCTATAATCCCTATTTCCAATGTTATAATTAATGCATTTATATTTAAAAAGTATTGTAAAGATAATTTTTAAAATTTATTTATTTATTTTTCAACGTCAATAAAAATTAAATTGATTCCTTAATATGTTTATATCTTTTTATGTTCTTGCTTAAAGTCCAAAAGCTATCAATGACACCGTGTTATACATGGATCGTTGTCCATTATCACACTGGTTAATTAATTCTTTTTATATTAGTATGGTACTAACATTCTACGCGTATTCCATGTGCTGAAGAGTAAGCGTCCAATGCTATAAAAGTAATTTTAATATTGAATAATTTAAATATTTATTATTAAAGACTTTAACATTATAAAAATTATATTTTCTCTTAAAAAACAATTTTTATAAAAAACTTCTCAAAATAACTTTTTATTTTAATTATTTTTTAAAAGTTTATTATTAAAAAGTTATAGAAAATAAACGAAATACTTAAAATTATATTTTAAAATAAATTAATTAAATTAATTTTTCATTTGAAATTTTATTTTTAAAAAATATTATAACAAAAAGATAAAATATGTAAATAATTTATTTTTAAAAAAATCTTAAATAAATGAACTCTAAATTAGTAATAATATGTTTGAGAAAGTGTTTTGTGACTCGACCAACTTTCAATTGATATTATTTTATAATTAATTTTTAAAATTATTGTTTCATACCAAACTAAGTTCAATTCGTCTTCTCGACTCGATCAAATATCATAACTTGTAATGGATAATTAGGGTTCCCAACCTTTAACAGTTAAATTTAGTAGTAACGACATCCTATCAAATTCGCTCATATTAATGACTATTCAATGTTTTTGTTTCTCTCTGCATTAGAATCCAAGTCTATATAAACAATGCTTCTGTCATTGAAAAAGAAAAAGGTACACACATTTTTTTATCTCAATGCATCTTACTCTTCTTAAATCAATAATAGAGTGTTTGTAGACGTCGCTCCCTTGATAGACTTCAATTAGTCTAATAAAATCTGTCATCTTCTTGAATTTAGTTCAAATCAATTATTAAAATCAGTAATTAAAGTAAGAATAAGTAATTTTTTTTTTATATGAAATAATATTATTAAGGCTTAAAAGGTGTATATATAAGAGGTATTTTAACCCGAAACAATCATCCGTAGGAGTTTGGTATCGTATATGTTGTTCATTAAATTAAATTAAATTAATCTTTTATCTTTGAAAAAGGTTAAATGTTACGTAATTATAATAAAGTTTAATTTTATCTATCATAACATTAGTCGATTTCTCATATTATTAAAACATTATATGATTTTATAGATATAACAATTAACGGCATCTTATTTTTATTCGGGAAGATGTCTTTGGAGATAAATTAACTTATAAAATTTTATTGTTTGAATTAGTTAAATATTCACACACTTGCATAGCAAATTTATTTTGAAGATTAAGATATTTATAACCAATCTGTTTCTTTTTGACTTGTATTGAGATCCAACAACCTTTTATGTAGAGGTCCTTTCATGTAAAATTGTGCTAGATAGGAATGTAAAGTGATAATAAAATTGAACAATTCAGTTGTAATAGTCTAATTTTCTTTTAACCGCATGAGATTAGAGCTTGAGTAATTTAGAATTTTAACGAAAAATTAGTAAAATATAACCAATAATTATAATTTAGATTTTCTCAAATAATTTATTTTAATTAAAATTTATTAATTATTTAAACTAACTCCATTGATTAGTAATAGTAAAAAAAAAATAGTTTATCTAATTAACTTTAAGTAATAGAGTTTAAATTTCTTTTAAAATAATTATAAAATCATCAATAGGGTGATTTTAATAAATCTCCATTTTCAAAAAAATGTCAGCATCAGAGTAACTATTTTATATGATTCTTTGATCAATCATATTATGCGCGATAGAGTTGGTGTTCAACGTTGTACAACAAAAGAAAAATTTGGTGTGCAACACATGCGGGCATCGTCTTATATTATTATATGGTATTATAAATAAAAAATAATCTATGTGTACTATCAAAAAATTTAAATTATTTTTTATTAATAAATTACCGATATTAATATTTAAATGTTGCATATTAAAAATTGACTAAATTAATAATATTAATATATTTATTTATTGATTTGAATTTTAAATAATTATATAAATTATTTTTATAATTAAAAATTTAATTAAAGATCATAACAAATTTGAAAAGACCTAAAGGGCAAATCAAAAAATTTATTAATATTAAATTTATAATTTAATCACATTAATTTATTAACGTCATATCATTCAACTATAAATCAATTAATTTAATAATATTAAAATATATTAATTTATAAATGTACTTTTTCTTTATAAAAAAATTGATTTAATTAAGCTATATGTAGATAGCATCATTAGAGTTTTAGATCTATTCGTAATGATGATGTCTGGCTTTCAACCATCATCTATTACTCATCCTATAATTAATTCTACAATATTCGTTTTTGACAAATTAATTAATGGTCCAATCTTAATCACTTTTTTTTTTTTGGACGAAGAATCACTCATATTTTTCTTTATTATCTCTCCCATTTTATGGCTAGTATACGGCGGAAAGTGATATAATACGGATATTTTACACCCTAAAATGTGGACGGTTTAAGTGGCCTTTGAGCCATAGAAAGTGAGACACATACATATTGTGCAAGAGTGGTGTTGAACATTCTTCTATTTACTTTTAGTTTTGTGCTCTTTTGTGCCAACAACTTTTGATCTCAAGCGTGGTCTATAAAGGAAAAAATGATTCCCTTTCTTTAACGATAGTTAGATTTAGAAGATAGTTTCACTTTTCACTCTCTCGCCAAAAGCACAAATCCTAGTGTATATTTTGGAAGACTTATTAAGTTTCTTAATTTCGTCAAATTTAATGTGTTTTATTAAGAAAAGTGGTGATTGTAATCAATTTGTGGCGTGTTCGTGATATTTTTCTTTGTAACAAAATAGCAAAACTGATTTATTAATACAAAATTTTGTTCTAATTAGCTCATTTGCAAGACCTACATATGGATCATTTTGTATTTAAATTATGCCTAAGATCGATACCGAGATTTGCATTATTGTAAATAATTAACACTACCAAAATTATTGCGCAGGGTTAACGGTTAACCGATAAAGCACTGCAAAGTGCAAACATACAACATCGAAGAACCTTGCATTATACTTGTATTTTAATATTTGGAAACAAACTAAATAAATAAATAAAAAACATGTATTTAGCAACATTAACAAGTGTCTGATGAAGTGGAATTTGTTTATGGGAGATACGTTGATTTGCATTAACAGTTAACACGTATGGAGATGATGCTTGTATATTCAATAAATAATTAATGAATATTTTAATAATTAATAAAATATTGAAAATGGTTAATAGTAAATCTATGAAGCACAGCAGAAAATGACAATTTCTCTCGTAGCCCAGCTCGAGCCCAATAGAGTGGCCCAGACGACAGTGAGAGAGGACTTAAAGTGGGTCCACGTCAAGCCCACCTACTCACTACCGTTGACGGACGGGTCCACTATTTTAAATTTTTAATCGACACACTTTCTATCCGGAAGAGAATCAAAGGCAAAAAAGCCAATAAAATAATGCTTCACGTGGGGCCTGGGATCACACATTATCTCTTACATTTATGATCACCGTTTCTATCTGCGTGATGTCACTAATCACTAGATCGGTGTTTAGTTATTTCCCCTGAATGTGTTAGCCTTTGGATTCATCAAGAGTTATATTCGGGAGTTCGAATTTTGAAAGGGAAGTGGGGAGGTTTTTTTTTCTATACAACATAAAAAAAAATTATTAAATATTTTTTTAAATAAATTAATAAAGTTGAAATGTTACGTGATTATTTATTTTTTAATTTTTTAAATATATAATAAAATATAGACTTTATCTTCTAAATATATTTCCTTCAAAATTTAACTTTCAAACAAACTCTAAAATCATTGATCCTCTAACCAAGACTTAATTTTTCCACGTGAGAATCAATCCCATGTTATTTCCAAAAGAGAGACTTACATTTGATTTGCTCGCTTCTTTACAAAATAATTTTGAAAAGATAGACTTAACATTTGCATTGCTCTCCTTTACAAAATAAATATTGTTTAAAGTTTTTTATACATATTAAAAAATTTAATTATTGAAAAAAATAGAATAGTTATTTTTGTGTCAAAATAAAAAAATAGTCATTTTAACAAATTATTCTTATTAATTGTTGATTGGTTTTTCACTATTAATTTTTGAAAAAAAAATAATTCATTGAACAACAAAATCACCTGTAATAGAATAGATAATACAAGAATGACAATCCTCAATCTAAGTAGTATTAGAGGATATTAAAGCGTGTTTAGTTAAGTTATGAACAGAGGTGTTTGCACTCCTCTTCACAAGTTTAACAATAGTAAAAGAAAATTGTCGAAGAGGATGATGACAATCCTTAACACTTGAGCCAAAGTACAAGATTTTTAAGGTAGAACCATTGATTGCTCAAATGAAATTGAGAGAATCTCTTTCCATGTTGATATGATAGAACTCCAAATCAAGTGTGAACTGAAGAGAAATGTGCAACCCCAAGACTTCAATTATATTTGAGTTTGGGAGATATTCAAATTTCCTAGTAGCAGTCGTGATGACAACTCATACCTAATCTCTAATGATTGTACCAAATACTCCAAGTGTTATGAATTGAGCCAACATCGTCAACATTGATCTTATAACTGTCGTCAAGGGGAGGAGACTAGGTAGTGGGAAATGCTTCTTGGTGTGTGAGAATAGCTTCACTGCAAGCCTTTAGCAACAATCTGAAATTTGATATGACTTGTCAAACCTTTTCAACCGTCTCATTCACTTCATAACACTTTCCTTCAAAACATAATTTATCTTGAGAGTATCAAGTATTATAGTAAATAGACACAATTAACTCAACGACATTAGATTGTACGTTCGAAGTAGTTTCATTATGCCAGGAAATAAAAAGACGGGAAAAGTTGTCAAACCTGATTCTGAAAGGGGAGTGAAACCAAACATATTAAGCCCAAGGGCATTAGCAAAATATGCGATCAACATCCTCCTCGTCTAAGTTGCATTTGAGGCAACATAGGTCAATCAACACTCTTTACTTTTATGAGATTCCTTTTAACTAATATCGTGTTATGCAAGATCTTCCATACTAAATGAACATGTTACAACACAATTTAGAGATTCTAAAACTTTTCCATATGATTGAATTAATGTCATCTGACGAAAAGTGAGAGTGTCATTAATTTTTTTGACAGAGACCAAATTTACCTCAATTTAAAAAATTAGTCTTTTGATTCATTAAGGGTTATATTTATGATATTTTACTACAAATTTGTTTTATAGTGACCATAAATTTAATTTATGTAATCTCTAACATAAAAAATGTATATAGATAAATTATTTTGACCGATATTTATAATTACATGAAAGTATATGATATCAATTATTAGAAAACTTTAAATAAATAAAATTTGCTAAAATTAATTTGAGAGAGCGTTACAATTTCAAAATCAACTTGCTTCTATTTCCTGTCGTCTTGCTTATTTGCATAGTATCAATTACTACACTTTCCGTCTTACAATTAATGTAATTTTAGTTATAAAAAAATTATCTTAAAATGAACATCATTTATAAATTTTAATTAAATAATAATTATTTTTTTATACTCTTCAATAATTATTATATATATAATTTTTATACTATTATTATACTTTACATTGATAATAATAAAAAATATATAAATAATTAAAAAAAAATTAATAAAATAATTCATTTTTTATTTAATTATTATATTTCTTAATATTATATAAAAATTTCTAACTGTAGAAAGTTGAAAAGGAGAAGTTTTACAACTAGTTAGTAGCTAGTAGTAGTTGCAGTGGCACGCACGCACCCACACACAAAAAAAGTGAAAAACAAATCACTCACCTCTCTTCCCAAACATAGCATAGGTGTGTACGCGGTTTATAGGTAGTTGTCTTGTTTCAGGTGATATTCTCTGATCCTCAAACACTTTTTGAGGTCTCAAAACTCATAAAACTTTTTACCCTTTCCTATATACACAACATTTTTTATCTTCCATCCTCTTTCTCCCCAAATTGCCACACTCTTTTACACCACCGACACCCACCTTCTCTGCATTTTTTATCTGGTATGCATAATCTTTATTTCATTCTACTTTGTGTTGTTGTCACTTAGACCCAGAAATTTAATCACCTCAATAATTGTAGTTTACTAACTGAGAAATAACAAAATTAATTTATATTTTTTTGAAGCTATTTTTTTCTTGGCATGTGCAATTTTTATCTTTTATTTCCCTGCAAGTTGGAAACAATTCAATAATTTGATTTTGAAATTATAATGAAATAGCTGGAAATCTTTGTCTCGTGTCTGTACCTTATCTTTTTTTTCTATTTTGAAATTTGAAATGGGTTTGTGTTATTTGGACCACACTACTACGTCTTGGTTGTGACTTGCGTGTTAGTTTCCATTTCCGATATATTATTATTAGAATTAGACTTACCTAATGTGCATTTTATTTTGGTCATCATTGTGAAGAACAATTTTTTCTGGTTTTTCTCATCTTGCTAAGTCACCTTCAGTCACGTGGTGGTATATCATATTAAAGGTAATTTTTTGATGTAAATAGTGACCCCACAACCTTTACCGTTTAATTTAGACTTATGCAAAAAGTTGGGGCTGTAAGTTGAATCTTTTTTGGGGCCTTATTGTGCTTTGTTAGCTGATAAATTTTATGTCCCTCTCAATGAACTTTGCTTTTCATGTGTTTGATTCTGTTTTATATGATACATCTAATTTGCTGCTGATATGATATCACTTTTTGGTTTTGTATTTCTCTTTCACAATAAGAAATAATTCATTTAGCTTGAAATGTTTGTTTTTATAAGTTTTGATTTTGATTTTTTTATATTATAATCCAGTTGTGCAGAAGAGAAAGAAGCTGTAATACTAGTATGCATTGGATTGCAAGGTGGTTGATTGGTTAAGAAAATTGATGGATAGTTTTCAGATCTGAAATAAAACTCAGGAAACCATCTATCACCATGAGTAGAAAGGTTTACGACGAGATAACGTCGGGCAAGGGGAAGTCTTCTTTGCCATATGCTGATCATCATCATGAAATTCACAAAAGTGGGGATGGCAGCGCTTTAAAATCTGACCGAAATCGCCACAAGCACGGGAGTGAAGGAAGGGATTATGAAGAAGAGTTGGTTAAGTACATGTCTAATTTGCCAGGTTATTTACAAAGGGGGAGAGAAAATCGCGAGAAAGTTTTAAACGTCGGTGTTCTTGATTGGACTCGTCTAGAACAATGGCAGTACAGCCATAAAAATGTATCAAATAGAAATAGCAGAAGTTCAACCTCTAGTAGTAATGCTTCCTCTTCTGTTTCGGCAGATGAGTTATCTGGTCATTCTAGTAAAGATCAAAGGACATTCCATCGGTCACTGAAATCACACTTTGCGGCGTCTCCAATTCAAGACAACTCTCAAGCTGTCAAATCCTCCAGAAGAAGTATTGAACATTGTCCGGATTTTAGAGGTAGTGTCGGTACTATTAACACACAGAGCAGACATGTTAGAGCAGATGATCATCTTTCACAGAACCATCCTAACAGCAAACTGAAAGGATGCGACAGGAAGTATTTGGATCGATACATTGGCACCATTCCAAATGAGCAAAGGCACAAGGCAGTATCATGTGCTAAGGTGGAAATGCACACTAGAGATGGTGGAATGGAAAAAAGAGTAAAGAGTTTGAATGAACCTAACATTGATAATGTCGTGCAATGTATGCTCAGGAAAAACGAGTCAGTTGTTCACCGTTTGCCGAGAGACATTCCTCAGAGTAGTCATCATCAATTTCCTCATACACAAACATTCTTAGCGCAGAAGTCAGAAACTTATAGTCGATTGAGCTTTTCAGAAAAGCCTAAGGATTTCTGTCAAAAGGAAATAAATTGTGATATTTCACATTCTGGTACCCTTCCCGATGAACTTGGCTGTAATAATTTTCAGCATAAAGGGTCTGGCTGCAGTTTCACAGATATGGAAGGTATCAAACTTCCTGCTTCTACTTTTTCATCGACGGAATCTACTTCCGCATCACCATTATCGGTGAGAGTGGAAACCAGCCCTTCCAAGTCTAGAAAAGCTGAGGAAAGGAAGCAAACCATGGGCAAAACTTCATCTGAAAATGAACCTATCCATAAATTAGACCAAAATGTAACATCAGAAAAGTCAAGAAGCTCTTCACCTTTTCATCGATTAAGCATCAGCTTTGGCTATACAAGTAGAGGCTCTGCTTGTAAAGAAGGCGAGGATGTGCCCCATCAGAGGTCTACAGCAGCTGTTAATTCTAATTCAGAAAGTGTGAGAGGCTATGCTAGCTCAAACATTTCAGGGAATGGTATATCCGGTGATGCTGGCAGAAGCAGGTCAAGCCCTTTAAGGAGGATATTGGATCCATTGCTGAAACCGAAGACAGCTAGGTTCAGTCACTCCTTGGAGTCATCTCAGAAGGATTCATTGTTAATAAATAAGAATTGTAGGTCAGCTAATGGGAGATTTTCAACTCTTCATCCAGACAAACAACTGGAAAGAGACCATAGGGCTACTCTTAACCCAATTAAGACCATTGATTCTTCAAAGGACGAGAAGCACATTCCATCGACGACTCAAGCTCTTCTAAGAATTGCTGTTAAGAATGGCCTGCCTGTCTTCACATTTGCTGTCGACCAAACGGATGGCAACATTCTTGCAGCCAAAGTTAAGAACTTAGGTGGCTCAGGAAAAGATGAATGCAGCCGTATCTATACCTTTTTTGCCTTTACCGAGGTTAAGAAAAAGAATGGAAGTTGGATGAGTAAAGCAGGCAAAAGCAAAGGACCTGATTACGTTCCCCATGCTGTTGCTCAAATGAAGGCTTCTGATTCGCACTACTACGATTTAACCAGCCAGAATTGTGTGGACTCATCTACCATGAAAGAGTTTGTTTTGTTTTCTGTAAAGCTCGGGCAAGACGATGCTCAGGACACTGACTATCAGCCAAATGACGAGCTTGCTGCTATTTCTGTCAAAATACCTAAGGCTATCAGTTTCATTAATAAGCAACATCATAGCAGTTTCGATGATAGTCACGACGTTGTTTGTGCAACGGTTGTGCTCCCGGGTGGGGTTCATAGTCTTCCAAGTAAAGGTGGACCTTCGTCGCTGCTCGAGCGCTGGAAATCAGGTGGATCATGTGACTGTGGTGGTTGGGATTTAGCTTGCAAACTTAAAATTCTTGCTAGTGAAAATCAAGCCTGTAGAAAACCAATGTCATCCAAAGCTTATTTTGCAGATTATCAATTTGATCTTTTTGTTCAGGTACTTTTCGGTTCATGAAACTTATTTTGCAGGCATTATTATAGATTACCTACGGTTAGTAATTTTCGTGTATCTCTTGTCTTGTTAACCACAGGGGAATGAACAAGATCCTCGACCTGCATTCAGCTTAACCGCCTTTGAGAATGGAATGTGTTCCGTAGCCTTTGATTCGTCACTCTCACTTTTGCAAGCCTTCGCCATTTGTATTGCATTAGTGGATAGCAAAATTCCTTGTGAGCTTTCTGGATCAAAAAACTCTAGTGAAGGAAAAAATCCAAAGGAAACAGTATTGTTGCAAACTGAGAAACTAAAGGCTTTTGGTAAATTGGAAGATATTCCTGCAAGCTATGTTTCTTATCCACCACTTTCTCCTGTTGGTAGGTTCTAAAATTAACATGTGTAAACGGCATGAATCGATTGCTCATAGGGATTTGTCACTGTTACTCATCCCTACTGTACTACATATATAGTTAAATTCCTTGCAAGTTTATGAAAATCATCACAACAAGCTAGAGTATAAGATTGTAGCAGCCTAGCAGTATCTTAGTACTTTTTAAGTTTATTTTTTCTCAACAGAAGCAAGTATTCATATTAAAAATGCACAACGTGATAAACAAGCATTCTCATGTATCAATCAATTGAAGTGTGAATATAGTATGAGTAAACTGTATTCTATAGCTGTAAACAAAAAATTCTCAGTATCTAGGGTGACATTTTCTTTCACATTTGAAATTGCAAACTCAAATTATTAATGGTGAATTAATTATTGGCTAATGTTTTTGGATTAGTCAACAAACTAATAATAGTTGCATGGAAGGTGTTTTTTCTGGTGTAAACACCAGCATAGTAATGTAATCATAATGCTTTGGTAATAAATTTTGGCAGAAGCAGCTTCCAACAGTGAGAAAAATGTCATAATGCAGTAGTTTAAGTAGCCTAATTCTAATAGCTTTTTAATATGGAATTATTTGTGGACAGGATCTGGTCTAAATGGTATAGTGGATGTTCTCATAAGAACAAGGAATGAGTAATTTGTTTGATACCTTGTGATGTACAGAATAGAAACTAATTATTTGTTATGGGTTTAGTTGCACTTTTTGGTCCACAATTTTCAAATAAATAAAATTTTATTCCTTTCATTTCTAAGTCCAGAAACTAGTTGCAGAAGATTCAAAAAATTTCCCTACTACCTAGTTTGCGACTTAGTTTTTGTGATGTATCATTTTTATTAATGATGTGGAATTGCATTTGATAACATGACATTGATGATTTGGATCATAAACATTGGACTATAAATCCTATTGCAATATTTTTTTAGCTTCATTGGTCAAATGTAAATCAAATCTTCTTGAACCCATTATTTATGGTTCGAATCAACACTGATACATCATTAAATGCAAATTTGTATATTTAATGAATATCATACCTATAAAAAACAAGCCAAAAACTGGGTCTGGGTTGTAAGAAAAAATCCAACAAATTGTGAAGAAGGGGCTGAAATTCCAGATTCAAAAATGGGGAGACTAAAAACTTGTTTTAGTTAAAATAAAATATGAGCATCTAAAGTGTATTTAAAGTATGTTTGAATTGATTTATTTAAATTTATTTATTGACATAAATACTTGTAAGTCTGTTTAAGAGAACTTATATAAAGTGTTTATATATTCATAAATTGTGTTCAACTAATTTTCAGAAATTATCTAAAATAATTTATGAAAACAAATTAGAGGCGAAACCATTTGAAAAATAGATTTTTTGTTTGTTTGTAATTTTTCAATGTTTATAAAAACGAAAAACCGATAATTAAACGTTTAAAGTCACAATTTGTCTGCCATAGACAAATTAGGTTATATAATAAATGAATTTTTTGTGAACAATTAATCAAACTTTTTATATATTGGATGTGAGAGTTGAATTTGAGACTATCTTTTCACTCCATTTTTTTACTCTTCCCACTAAACTAAACTTTATATTTTCTTTATATTTTTTTTTTCTGAACTTTAATAATGATCCAATGTGCATTACCATGTAGAGCTGGGAAATTAATATGGAGGAGGGTTTTGAGAGTTTT
>JBBPBR010000003.1:62703845-62722328 GCA_037974775.1 Cicer pinnatifidum
AAGTATCCCGAATGTATTATGCAACATTGTGTTAAAAAAAGAAATTTAAAATACATATCTTAAGTAGATACACATATCATAGAAGTATCCACATCGATACATATTCAAAGAAGATATTTCTCCAATTTTAGAGTACTTGAATTTCAAGCAAGGTAAAATACATTCAAATTATCAGAAGAAAAATAAATGTAAAAACATCTCTTAAGATTCTTTTATCCATATTAACAAAAACAATAAATAAATATGTACCAACAATTTTAGAAATTATATTAACTATAAATTATTAACAACTATCATTGTAAATATATATGGGATAACTTTTTATGAAAAGAGAGATTTAATAATCTGAAAATTATGCACGGGAGATATTAGAATAAATTAATTCGTTTTCAAAAAATAATAATGATAATAGTAATATTATCTATTATTAAACGTTTCACTAAATTAATTAATGGACAATATTTGAATCAATTATTTAATGTTTCACTAAAAAAAAATAATGATATTTATTTTTCAAACAAAATTTAATTGCAAAAAAGACTAATTGCATATTTGGTGGTGAGTGTGATTGTGACAAACTTATCCTAATTTCGATATCATTAATTCTTTCAAACTTTTCTTCATTGTTTTCATCCTATCTTTTTCTTCTTCTCTTATTCCTTCGTTAAATTGACAACCAAAAACACATATAGAAAAAGAACAACTGTTATTACAGTGACACACAGAAAGAGAGAGAAAAAAGGAGATTGTTTGATTGCATTTTCACCAATGGGAGTTCGTTGCTCTAAACTCTCTCTATGCTGTTGCCCTTTCCATATCAAATCAAACCATCACAACATCTCTGATAATGGTAACAACCTTTCTTTTTCTCACTTCACTAATCACTTTCTATATAATAAAGTTTTAATTTTTAACATGAATTCGTTTTTGGGTACTTAACAGATGATGAGAAGAACAAGAAAGAGAAGGATGCTTCGTTTGGTTTTACTGAGTATAGCTTGGATCAACTAAGAGTTGCAACAGATGGATTTTCACCAGACAACATTGTCTCTGAACATGGAGAAAAAGCTCCCAATGTTGTCTACAGAGGTTGTCTTGAAGATGATAGGTTTGTTGCTGTGAAGCGTTTCAACAAGTCTGCTTGGCCTGATTCTCGACAATTCCTTGTTCGTTCTGTTTCTGCTTTTTGGGTTCTTTTCATTTGCATGTGTGTGGTTGTTTGTTTTTGAAAGCTTTGTTTTTTTTTTTTGTTTAGTTTAGTTTTATTTATTTATTTGATGTTGTCATTGTTGTGTGGGTTTTGTTGGAATCTTGTTTAGGAGGAAGCACGAGCTGTGGGGCAATTGAGGAGTGAAAGATTAGCTAACTTGGTTGGTTGTTGTTGTGAAGGAGAAGAGAGATTGCTTATTGCTGAGTTCATGCTGAATGAAACTCTCTCCAAACATCTTTTTCACTGTAAGTTTTCTTTCTTTTGTTTATCCCACCTTACATAAATTTCTAATTTTGAACTCTTCGTTGAACTACTTGTCTTAGTGGTTAGTATGTCTGATATATAAGATCCATGATCTGTGTATCCTATTGCCTTAGGCTTTGTTTGCAAGTTTGGAAGGGAGGATTTTGAAAGAAAAAAAAAGAAGGAAGAATGGAAGGAATGAAGAGTTTTGAGAGGAGAGGGTTTTGTTTTTATTCATAATACACAATCCCCTATTTTGGGAGAACGCAAAAGTTGTATTAGAGGGGGATTTTAGAGGACTTAAACAAATTCTTCAATATCATGTCCACATTGTTATGATACTCATTAAAAATATATTAATCGTAAGCATTCTCTACAAAATCACTCTCTTAAAAAATGTAAAAAATTATCTATTTCTATATTTTCTCCTCCCTCATAAGCCCTCCCTTCCCCTCCTCTCCAAACTCCCAAACAAAGTCTTAAGGTTTTTTGTAGAGTTGTGGAGTCCTCAAGTTTCTTGTGGTTCTTGAGCAATTGGCCCGTAGTTTCTCCTATAACCTCGGACTACCTAACACCGCTATGTTTTTTAATAAGCAAATTTTTGTGGTTAGTTTGTCGGGGGAGGGAGAAATGTTAGCAGCAGAGATTGGTATCCCTATCAAACCACTAGGCTAGTTCTTCAGAGACAATGATAAAGCTTTTTGCTTTAATAGCTACATTAAAAGCCAAATTTTAATAATGTGTTCAATCAATTTCATTTTCACCCCTTTTTTTGTTGATAGTTTGTGAAATCTTGTCTACATGTAAACCACTGATTTTGTGATTTTTATGAACTGTCTTGATAGGGGAGGCCCAGCCTATGAAATGGGCAATGAGGCTGAGGGTGGCTTTGTATTTAGCACAAGCCTTGGAATACTGCAATAGCAAAGGAAGGGCATTGTATCATGATCTTAATGCTTATAGAATTTTGTTTGATCAGGTACTTCAGCTTTTGTAATAGGGTTTTGTGCTTCTTTTTCATTATGCTTTTGTCCACTATCTCTTACACAGTATCATTTGTTGTCAGGAAGGAAACCCTAGACTCTCTTGTTTTGGACTCATGAAAAACAGTAGAGATGGCAGAAGCTATAGCACAAATTTATCTTTCACTCCTCCAGAGTACTTGAGGACAGGTAGTAAATGGTTAAATTAAACTAAGTATATTTTTGTTTTATCTGTTTTATATTTTTTCTTGCAGTATAAAATAATTTTTTTGGCAACTCCATGCATCATGATTTATTCAATTTTGTAAATGAGCTAACATAGGTTCAAAATTTTGCAGGAAGAATCACACCTGAAAGTGTAATTTACAGTTTTGGCACCTTATTGCTTGATCTTTTAAGTGGAAAGCATATTCCACCTAGTCATGTATGTTCCCTCCATCACAATTCTTGTCTTCACTTTAATGTTAGGCGGTATTTTGTCTGGTATATCTTTGACCTGATAAATTTTGGTATTTTATGGTTGAATTGTACTTGGTTTGTAGAAACATCCTATGATGGTATGGTTTAAAATGATCATTGCATTTTTGAATTCATAAGTAAATATGTAACCATAATTCCTTTATTAAGTGCAGGCACTTGACCTTATACGAGGCAAAAATTTCCAAATGCTGATGGACTCGTGTTTAGAAGGTCATTTTTCAAATGATGATGGAACGGAATTAGTGAGATTAGCTTCACGGTGTTTACAATATGAACCTCGTGAGAGACCAAATGCAAAATCGCTTGTGACTGCTCTGACGACTCTTCAGAAAGAAACTTCGGTACGCTCTTTGCTTTCTCTCTGAGGATCAAAATTTACTTTGTTGACTTGTACATATTAGTGAAGCCTGAATGAAGTATAAAAATGGATTATGCGTTAAGCTTACAGCTGGTTGTATTTAACAGGTAGCGTCATATGTTTTAATGGGCTTACCGGATCGGAGTCTATCTTCAAAAGAAACAGTTTTGTTAACACCTTTTGGTGAAGCTTGTTTGAGAAGAGATCTGACTGCAATACATGAAATTTTGGAAAAGGTGGGCTACAAGGATGATGAACATGTTGCAAATGAGGTAATTAATTGTTTGTGTATCT
Source organism: Cicer pinnatifidum (assembly GCA_037974775.1). Lineage (NCBI taxonomy): Eukaryota > Viridiplantae > Streptophyta > Magnoliopsida > Fabales > Fabaceae > Cicer > Cicer pinnatifidum. The sequence continues at coordinate 62,707,414 of JBBPBR010000003.1, forward strand.
TTCCCCATTATACTTTTATTAAGAGACTACTTTAATATGCTTTTGTTATCCTATTCTTTTCTGTCTACCTACACAATTTTAAAATCTGATTGAGGCTAAATGCATTCATCTATATACACGGCATTAGTTCTTTCAGAGCATACATAGTTGTCTGTCTGTCCATCCATCCATCCATCCACCACACACATCCACCTAGGGCCACTTTCAGTTGAATTATTTGAGTTTATTTACTAGCATAAGCACTTGTGACTTGTGAGACTATTGTTTAGTAGAGCTTATGGAAACAATTTATGACATGTCCATAAGCTATTTTATGTTTATTTCCATAATCTTAACAACCTAGAGCTTTTGTGATAATAGTTTGACTTTACTTTACTTTTTTTATTATAGAAATACTTTATACTTATACCTAAATATTTAAATGATAAATGCTTATGCTATAAGTGTTTAATTCAGCTATTTATCCAAACATAGCCCTACACCAGTGCACAATTGTTGATTTAACCACACTATTTTTCTGTTCTTAGCGTGTTAACATTTTAACTGTCTTTTTACCACATCCCCTTGTGATTTTACCACACATAATTGTTGATTTTATCCATTATTCCACACATATGCATGTCATGGTTTAAATTTGGCTTTTCCATCACTTAAATTCTGTAATATGGCAAAATAATGCTGCCACCCTGTTCTTCTATAGTACTTATGAAAGCTAGACCTTGCACAATTAGTTATAGTAATGGATTTGTATCCTTTCATTGTATTACAGCTGTCCTTTCAAATGTGGACAAATCAAATACAAGAAACCCTAAATTTCAAGAAGCACGGGGATTCTGCTTTTCACGCCCGAGACTTCTCTACCGGCATCAACTACTATACACAAGTAAGTCAGCAAGAATTTGTAGGAATAGGAATCCACTGCATTTTTCCGCAATATCAAGGTTCGAGGCGTAACTATAACCACGACGACAACCACAATTTAGAACCAGATCAAATGTTCCCCTTGATTGTATTACAATTTATAAAGCATCCTAAATGCAGACTGATATTTGGTCAATATGTAGCTACTGTTTTTGTTAAGAGAGAATTCACAGTACTTGTTTTGTGTAGTTCATCGATGGTGGGACCATGGTATCGCCAACTGTGTATGCTAGGCGCTGTTTATGCTATCTGATGAATGACATGACACAAGAAGCACTTGGAGACGCCATGCAAGCTCAATCTATATCTCCGACTTGGCCCACTGCATTCTATCTTCAAGCAGTGGCACTTTCAAGCCTTGGTATGGACAATGATGCACAAGAAAGTCTCAAAGATGGCACAACACTGGAAACCAGAAACCATAGAAATTGAAATTGTATATAGTCTTTCTTTTTTCTCTTGTTTACCAAGAAATTTTTTTGAGCATGGTTATTTAACTGTATGTAATGATTAATGAATCTTTACTTTAGTTTCTCTACATTACTCCATATGATTTACACTCCTGATTGTGATTGCTATGGCTTTCTAGCATTTTCTCTTTTTGGTCCATGTTGTGAATCTTAAATGTTTAAGTTGATTGTAAAGATGTCATGTTTCTAGTCGGCCATTCCTAACTCATACTACCTCCATTCCATATCATTGGAAGTTTAAGAAATATTTTAATTGATGTATAGGTACCAAAATGCCCTTATATTAATTACTATTATAGAAATTCTCATTTTTCAATGTAAACATTATAAATACTAAGGTATCTTGTAAAATTAAATCATTTTAGTTATATGAAGGGTATACTTGAAAATCAAAGGAATCTTGGATTTCAAAAAAAAGTTTTGTTTTGAAACAAAGTAAAAATGTTAATACACTTTCACCAAAACAAGAAGTTAAATACAACAAAATTTTGGGAGGGAGAATAAATACAATATGCAATAGTGCACAAAATACATTTTGAAGTCCCACATCGGAATATTTGAAGTGAATTGTATGGGACAATAGGTATAAAAGAGAAGTGTGTGTTTCATTCCAACATACTTACCTGGATGGGGTCAATGGGTGATCAAGATGTCCCATGGCCTAAGCAAGTGACCTTCATTGCACATAGAAGGGGTGCTAGCTTAAGGTCTACCCAAGGGTGGAGCCTACATCATAATTTGTTGCAGTGGGGGCCTGCGTTCGCGCGGCCCCCTTCAATTTTACAAACAACTTTTTTTATAAAAATTTTAAAATTGTTAAGTTCTTGTTCTTCATCGATTTGAAATTTTGTATAATTATTTTTGCAAAATACATTTAAAAACAAATTATGCTTGTGTTATGGGAAATGCTCATTGGAAGTTGTTTTACCTACAAAGGGCTTATAAGGATGATATACATACAATCTAAGTTGAAATTAATGATGAGTAAAATAAATATATGCATATATAAGTTGATGTCTACTATAAAGTTTCCACTTAGAATTGTTTAGGAGATGATTGAAGTACCAAATTGGGTTTTCTCTTAGAATTGTTTAGAATATGGTTGAAGTACCAAATATTGTCTTAATCAGTATCAATTAAAAGTATGTCAGTTCTATGTTTAAAGTTTAACTCTTACAAGTTATAAGTGCTTTTTGATAAATATTTGTTGTGAAACCCAGCAGTATCTTAAATTATTTCACACACAGTGTTACCATCTCATACTGAAAAGAAAATAGCATTTGCATTTTCAGAAGCATACAATGTCAATATATTATAAATAACATGATGTGTTTCCTACATCTCAAAAATAATAATATAACTGTTTTAAATCTACAACAAAATCTCCCGAACATTATTCCATATGATTTACACTCCTGATTGTGATTGCTATGGCTTTCTTGCATTTTCTCTTTTTGGTCCATGTTGTGAATCTCAAATGTTCAAATTGATTGTAAAGATGTCATGTTTCTAGTCAGCCATTCCTAACTCTTATTGCATCCATTCCATTGGTAGTTTAAGAAATCTTTTAATTGATGTATAAGTACCAAAATAACCTTATATTAATTACTATTATAGAAATTATCATTTTTGAAAGCAAACATTATAAATACTCCGCTACAAACAATCTTGAAAAATTAAATCATCTTAATTATATCAAGGGTATACTTGAAAAACAAACGTACCTTGAATTTCTAAAACAAGTTTTGTTTTGAAACAAAATAAAAATGCTAATACACTTTCGCCAAAAAAAAAAAGAAGAAGCTAAATACAACAAAATAATGGGAGAGAGAATAAATATTTTGAAGTCCCACATTGGAATATTTGAAGTGAATAGTATGGAGCAACGGTATAAAAGAGAAGTGTGTGTGTCATTCCAACATACTTACCTGGATGGGGTCAATGGGTGATCAAGATGGCCCATGGCCTAATCAAGTGACCTTCATTGCACATAGAAGGGGTGCTAGCTTAAGGTCTACCCAAGGGTGGAGCCTACATCATAATTTGTTGCAGTGGGGGCCTGCGTTCGCGCGGCCCCCTTCAATTTTACAAACAACTTTTCTTATAAAAATTTTAAAATTGTTAAGTTCTGTTCTTCATCGATTTGAAATTTTGTATAATTATTTTTGCAAAATACATTTAAAAACAAATTATGCTTGTGTTATGGGAAATGCTCATTGGAAGTTGTTTTACCTACAAAGGGCTTATAAGGATGATATACATACAATCTAATTTGTTCAATATTAATGATGAGTGAAATAAATGTATGCATATATAAGTTGATGTCTACTATAAATTTTCCACTTAGAATTGTTTAGGAGATGATTGAAGTACCAAATTGGGTTTTCTCTTAGAATTGTTTAGAATATGGTTGAAGTACCAAATATTGTCTTAATCAGTATCAATTAAAATTATGTCAGTTCTATGTTTAAAGTTTAACTCTTACAAGTTATAAGTGCTTTTTGATTCCAAGAATCATTTCTTTGTGTTGCTTCGGAATTCCAAATTCATTATGTAGATATACATGTTGATCGATTCTAAATTATTTTTCCTCTATTGGGCTTTTTCAGTGCAACATAGTGTTTAAGGTCTTAAATTCCATCTACTAACGAAAGGTCAATAAAGATCATATTACTACTTCCTTATGTAAGCGTTAAAACATAAAAATTACACTACAAATATTCGAAAAGAGTAAAATGGCAAATTTAAATTATATAATAAATGTTTGGTGTACACTCATAGGAATGTATACATCTTAAGAGATAAAAATAATAATATGATAGAAGTGATATGTTGATGATATGAAAGAAAGAGAAAGATAAACCTAAAATAAAGTGTTGATTTGATGTATGAAAATTAGGAGTTTATGTGTATCATTGTTGTTATCTTGGTTAGTTGGTTCTAGAAAACATATGATTTTAGAAACACCTAATTTAATAAACAATGGTATTATTTGAAAAAACTTGAATCTACTATGAATTTTATATGCCCATAATTTCACTTTGATGTCAATAGACATTTTATCATCTAACTCCTTGTACAAAATTTCTTATACACATAATAAATAATTGAATTTTTGTAGTTTTTGGTTCAATCGAATGAATGAGGAATAAGTAGTAATGAACATTTGTTTAAGACAAAGTGTGATGAATGATGATGTGGAAGCAAAATTTTGTAGTCCCACATTGCTAATAATCGAATTATATGAGCTTTGAAGTTATATAAAAAAACAACTTATATATGATAGAAACCATCTTTGCGCTTGGGGCAATGACGCAACTAGTGAGGTAATAACCGAGGCGCGTCTATTGCTGGTTGAAAACTATTTCCAAACCCCCTCATTGGCTTGAGTTTAACTCAAGCCATTGAGAATTTCTGAAAGGATTCCCTTTGGGGTAAAGTCCTACATTAGAGTCCAAATTTTGGTTGTTCTCTGGTTGGTCTATGTTATGATTTTTCATTAGTTGGTCTATGGGATGTTTTGTTGTTTATTGGTGTATGTAATAATTTTTAAGTGAGTATAAGTTTTGTTTTTTGTTATGGTAGTTGCGTAGTACATTTTTATTATGCTTTTATTTTTTGAAATGCTTGGAATGCATATAATGATTTAAAAAAAATATTTAAATGAAATAATATTATTACTATTTAAATAAAAATTAGCCTAAGTTTTAATGGTTTCAAATAAATGTATTATTTAGTAAATTAAAATAACATAATAATACAAATGAAATTAGATTCATCAATAGTCTAAGATGTTTTAAATATGATAGTCAATTCAATTATTTTAAACTTCAAATTATTTTTATAAACTACCAAAGAGATTTTTATATTGTAAATAATGTTTAACCATCGCTATGATTCAAAACATTAGTTAGTTGTCGTATAATGATGGTGTTGTTCCTATTGAATGAAAAACATATCATTTTTCAATTATGTGCATGTGTATGTATAAATCAAAGGACACACAACTAGTTTAGAAGTTGTACAATGTATATGCTTCTACAGAGCTAACTTTGTCACTTTCAATATGAAGCATTAACTAGGTTGAACAGGTTCACTATAACCAGACACTTGTGCCAGCTCCGGTAATTCGAGTTCATCACTCAAAACGTGCAAGAGATGCAAGATCTAATGAGATAAAAACAAGTTTCAAAGTTGTAGCTACAACATAAGACAACCATTCTTTACAGGATAATCCATGATATGATATTATAATTTACACTAATCAGTGTTATCGATTGTGTTGTGGAATATGGCAGAAGGACAAAAATAAATCAGTAATTTCCACCATAAAACACCAAGGTGCTGCCATCCTTCACAAATTGGTCATTGAGAACGACAAAAAATCTGCCACCGCAATCAACCACGGTGTCGCCATTGCAACTATTTGACAACACTGACACTAATTAGTTACATTATCAGAACTACTTGAGGGCTGCTACTTCCATTTACTTGTACTTCAAAACCGAATTTTGTTAAAAAAAACCACATTGTGAAGGTAGTAAAAAATGTTCCATACAAGAATAAATATATTCAACTGATGTCATATCGAAGTCAACATGAAAATAACTAAAAGAAATTGTGAAAAAAGAAATATTGGATCAGAAAATATTAGTTGTGAGCTTATTTATATTGATTAAATGAAAATAATTGTTAATGAGTGAGATATTAAAGTGATTGTTACAACCAACTTACAATTAATTTAAATAATTTGAACCTAACATAAACTGACTCTAACTGAAATATTGATAAGGAATGTTCAATAGATGTGTGAGTTGAATGGACTAACTAACCCAATTACCAACCTCAAATAGACATTAAAAGACATTTCAAAATACCAATTAGAGACAAGTTTTTCGCATAATATTGTGCAACCTAGTGAAATAGCGTCAACTGATGAGGGACAACACAACTGTACTACAACTGTGATACAACGAAAAAGACAACAAATCAAAGTGATTGAACACTATAGGGATGCTATATAATAATATTCACTGTGAGGAGACAAATTTAGCACTGCTATAGGAGGTTAGAATGTACAAAAAATAAGCAGTAGCAGTTGTCATGGAGGTTGTGCTACCCAACAATACTAATTGAGCATTGGATCTGTTAATCCCAAAAAGAAAATTCTTCTTAGTAGCTAACTGAAGACTAAGAGTTGCTACAAAACCATAGGCAATCATCTCAATCAAAGGAAGAGGTACACTTGGTAAATACAAAACCAGTCTCATTCACACAAAATTTCAAACACAATGTGTGTGGTTCATAACAGCATAAACCAAAGTATAAAACTTAGTTGCTGTTCTTTATGTTTAATGTTTACCATTCTCCAATCACAATTCAAAACGTAAAGTAACTATGTATTCAATAGTATATCTATTTTAAACTTAAGGCATATTATAAATAGATACATAAAACTATTCCTTCATATTAAATGTACGATAACATGTCAATATTCAACATTGACACGATATTGACTATTATGTTTACATATAATCACTTCTATTTTTTAAAATTATTAGTTGTGTCTATATGTCGTCAACTATTTAGTTAATAAATATTTAAAAGATGACAAACAAATGAAAGATAACTGTGATTTTTTACCAAACTATCCTTACCAAATGTAGATTTATTTTCATTGTTATACATGTAAGGTGGAGAATAATAACTTGAAAGTGATACACACAATATTAATTAAAAGGTAAAATTAAAATAAAGTAATTAAAGTTGCATTGGATATCAAAATTACAATTATTTTAAAACAGCTACTTTTTTGCAAATGTGACAATAATTTGAGGATAAAATGAGTAATCTATTACGTGTTTTTCGAAGGAAATGCCCCATTTTCTTCGCCAAAACTTTTCATAGGTGATTTGAATTTATAGCAGATACTATGTAATGAGAAGCAATAGAGAGAGAAAAAAATTGATACTAATTTTTGTTTTAAAATAAAAAGGGAACGGAAGTAGAGTCGTTTATCATTTGTTTGATTATAGTAGACAAAAAAAAAAATATTTGTTTGGTTATAAATTAGCACCATCTAGATTCTAGAACAAATTTGAAAGCAATCGATTCTTTTAACATGAAAAAAGAAAGCAATATAGCATCGAGATAGTATATATAACAACTTTTCGTAGCATAACAACATAAACTCGCTTCTACTAAACTAATTATACTTGGAGCTGAATAATGAATTTAATCACTGGTACATTATATTGCCATAATTTCTCTTTGATGTCAATAGACATTTTATCATCTAACTCCTTGTACAAAATTTCTTATACACATAATAAATAATTGAATTTTTTTAGTTTTTGGTTCAATCGAATGAATGAAGAATAAGTAGTAATGAACATTTGTTTAAGACAAAGTGTGATGAATGATGATATGGAAGCAAAATTTTGTAGTCCCACATTGCTAATAAGAGAATTATATGAGCTTTGAAGTTATATAAAAAAATAACTTATATATGATAGAAACCATCTTTGCGCTTGGGGCAATGACGCAGCTAGTGAGGTAATAACCGAGGCGCGTCTATTGCTGGTTGAAAACTATTTCCAAACCCCCTCATTGGCTTGAGTTTAACTCAAGCCATTGAGAATTTCTAGAAGGATTCCCTTTGGGGTAAAGTCCTACATTAGATTCCAAATTTTGGTTGTTCTTTGGTTGGTCTATGTTATGATTTTTCATTTGTTGGTCTATGGGATGTTTTGTTGTTCATCGATTTATGTTATAACTTTTAGATGAGTATAAATTTCATTGTCTTTATTCAAGTTTTGTTATTTGTTATGGTTGAGTTGCGTAGTATATTTTTATTAAACTTTTATTTTTTGAAATGCTTGGAATGCATATAATGATTTTAAAAAAATATTTAAATGAAATAATATTATTACTATTTAAATAAAAATTAGCACTGCTATAGGAGGTTAGAATGTCCAAAAAAATAAGCAGTAACAGTTGTCATGGATGTTGTGCTACCTAAGGCAAATTCTCCTTAGTAGCTAACTGAAGACTAAGACCTGCTGCAAAACTATAGGCAGTCATCTCAATCAAAGGAAGAGGTACACTTGGTAAATACAAAACCAGTCTCATTCACACAATATTTCAAACAAAATGTGTGTGGTTCATAGCTGCATAAAACTTAGTTGCAGTTATTTATGTCTATTGTTTACATTCTCCAATCACAGTTCAACACGTAAAGTAACTATGTATTCGATAGTCTAATTATGTCAAACTTAAGACATATTATAAATAGTTACACAACACTGATCCTTGATTTTAAATGCGCGTCTGAATATCTAATACATGTTAATGTTTAACTTTGACACGATATTGACTAGTGTGTTTACATATAATCACTTCTATTTTTTAAAATTATTAGTTGTGTCTATATGTCGTCAACTATTTAGTTAATAAACATTTAAAAGACGCCAAACAAATAAAAGATGTGGTTTTTACCAAATTATCCATATCAATTGTTGATTTATTTTCGTTGTCATACATGCAAGGAGGAAAATAGTAACGTGAAAGTGATCCGCATAATATTATTTAAAAAGTACAATTAAAATAAAGTAGTTAAAGTTGCATTAGATATTAAAAAATTACAATTATTTTAAAAAAGCTATTTTGTTTGCAAATGTGAAAGTTATTTGAGGATAAAAGGAGTAATCTATTACTTGTTTTTTTTTTATTAAGAAAATGTCTTATTTTCTTCGTCCAAAACTTTTCATACGTGATTTGATTTTGTAGCAGATTCATTGTAATTGGAAGCAATAAAGATAAAAAAATTGTTACTAATTTTTGTTTTAAAATAAAAAGGAGACGAAAATAGAATCATTTTTCCTTTGTTTAATTATGTTAGAAAAAAAAAATATTTGTTTTGATTATAAATTAGTACCATCAAGATTCTAGAAAAAATTTAAAAACAAAAGATTTTTTTAACACAAAGAAGAGAACAATATAACACCAAAATAATATATATAAAACAACTTTTGGTAGCATAACAACATAAACTCTTTTTTAACACAAAGAAGAGAACAATATAACACCAAAATAATATATATAAAACAATTTTTGGTAGCATAACAACATAAACTCGCCTCAACTAAACTAATTATACTTAGAGTTGAAGAATGAATTTAATCATTGGTATATTATTTTTGAAATCGCTGAAAGTTATATAGATACCATGTACCTCTAGCAAATTCTTTTTGGGATATGCTTGTTCCAATACTGTTCGTAGTAAAACTCGTGTAGAAATTAGGAATGTCTACTAAGCATGCTATGATTTTGGTTACTTCTTGCTAGATTTACTATGCGCTCAGAGAAAATTAAGCACTTTGCGAGGTTATCTTAATTATTTCACACACACTGTTGTCATCCTATAATAAAAAGAAAATAGCATTTGCAGGTTCAGAAACATACAATGTCAATATATCCTGAATAACATGATGTGTTTCCTACGTCTCAAAAATAATAATATAACTATTCTAAATCTACAACAAAATCTCTGGAACATTATTTCTAGAAAGCATCGGTAAAATTTCTTTTTGGCAATTTGCTTCAACTGCTGATAGTAACTAGAATGAATACATGAACGTTTGCAAAAATCTTAAATTATGTTGGCAAAATTCTACATCAGGCCCTTTACCACAAGCCAATGGCTTTCCACCAAACAGACCCGAGTCCAAGCCAGATTAAAATGTTAACAATACTAATAAGAAAGCCATAACCCCACCATTTGGCAAGTGGAACATAGTTGGCCCCGAAAAACACTGGAGCTGACCCAATTCCATAATGAGTAAGGCCTCCCATAAGGTTGGACAGGAAGGACAGCACCATGGCTCCGAAGAATGGTGGAGTCCCCAGGGCAGTAGCGACTGATAAAAAAGCAGTAAACATGGCACCGATATGAGCAGCTCCACTTGCAAAGAAGTAATGGGAGTAGAAGTAGAGGAGGACCAGAATACCAAAAGATAGTTGCCATGAGAGACCCAATCCACCAACAAACTGCGTAATAACATTACCAAGTTGTTTCATTAGCATAATCAAGAGTATACATATAAACTTATTTTGATAATTACTCAAAAAATGAAATTTCATCATTAAAACATGGTGCATAATGCAGCACATCAGTTATACCAATACGGTATGCATGTAAACTATAATTATAATTAAATAGTATTATTTATTCAGTGGCAATTATTAGCACTCATAGGATTAAGAACTTATGATGCCCTCGAGTGTACAAATTTGGAACCAGGCATATCCGCACATATACATACCAGAGGAAGGGAGTTTTGATTTAGTATATGTTTATGAAGTAGATGCTGATAAACTCAGTAGTTTGAACAAAGCACCCAAATGAAACGAGATGCAAGAATTGTTCCAAGAGAACATACAACACATGCATGGTTATTAGAGGCGTGTATGTTAAATAATCATAAACAGCTGGTTGAAATGAAAGCTTATTTGCTTCTGAATATTTCAAAACATGTTCCTGTGGTTGATTTGGGCAAACATCTAGAGCAATATAAAATAAAACAAATTAAACAAAAAAACATGCATTCACCCTTTTACTCGAGGGAAAGATGAAAGGCAAAAGAACTGACTGACAATCATCAGGAGTAGCACGCAGTCAAGTTAGATAAATATTAGCAACTGGAGGTAGAGAGAGTAGATAGGAGAAATACCTTGACTACAGTTTGACTGAACCAAGAGATGAGACCGTATTTGTTCAAATATCCGGCCATTGCAATGAGGGCAGCAAACCACGTGAGAGTATCCCAGGCAACACCCTCAGCCAAGCACTCTTTCCATGTTACAACCCCTGTGATGAGGAGTACAGCTAATCCAAGAATGGCAGAAGTTACAGCATCTATATTAAGAACCCCTCCAAAAATCCATAGTCCCACCTGGTAAAATTGAGTGAGGGAGGGAATAAGTAACCAAATAAAAATAAAAAGATTTTAGGGAACTTAAAGTACCACACTGTATTCACCTATTCAAGACACAAGGTATAAAGCAATGCAACTTCAAAAACAAGGTTTTAAAAAACAAACCGCATATAGAACATCAATGTTTTTTTATGCCTAATTGAGACCACTATCGCAATTTTTTGCAACGTCAAGTATTGCAGTGCGATTTAAAACCATGCTACTATGTGATTAGTTTTGCAGACCAATAGGAGGATGCACAGCCTAATTTAGCAAACAAATTAAAAGATAGTGTGTGTGACTAGTCATAACTGATGTCTAATTATTTACACTTAACTCATCTAAAAAGCAAAACCACATCATCTGTCAAATGAACAGACCAGCAATGCAAATTGAATGCTCAACTCGATAAGGACAAAAGTCCCAACAACAGAACAATTTTGAAACAAAACCATTCTACAAGATAGTATACAGCTAACATTAGATTCAAAAAGGAATTGACACAGAAAAGGCAGCACATGTTTGGTTGGGGTGAGTGGCCCAAGGACCAACTTTGCATTTAGATAAGCATTTGTCACAAGAGCAAGGCACATTTCCAAATCAAATCAAACAGAGTACCCTCATTTCAAATAACAGAATTACTAACTATCAAAGTAATATCCAAGAAAACAGTTCCAAAATAGTGAAGTGTGTGTTTCCAAAACACCAAAATCACGATGGACCAGATGCTACATTTGAGCTTCTAAAAATCACTGTACAAGAGCTCTAAATTGACGGTGGTGGTTGTCCACAGCTCAACCAAACACACATGAAGTTATCTACCCTATTTCACGTTTATCTACTCTTCACAAAACACATTATATTATACAGACAAATTGTGCAAAGCAATTACCGTAAGAAACAGAGTAGCAGTCATGATTTTCTCATTGCTTGTCATGGGCCCCATTTTCTCCAACTTCTCCCGAGCAAGCTTAGGTGCATCAGGACTTGATTTCAAGGTAGGAGGATATATAATATACAAAATCAAAGGCACCAACACCAACGACACCAAACCAGGCACAATAGCAGCTTTAGCCCAATCCAACCACCCAATTGTCTGGTTAATTGAATTCAGAGTAAGAGTAGCACATAAAGGATTCGCTGCCATTGCAGTAAGAAACATCGCCGACGAAATACACGAAGTTTGAAAACAAGTAAGCATCAACCACGACCCTAGCTTGTTCTCCGTTCCATCACCAACGTTACTTCCACAAGCAACACACAGAGACTTAACCAATGGAAGAAAAATTCCACCAGCCCTAGCAGAAACCGAAGGAATTGCAGGTGCCAATAACGCTTCACTAAAAACCAAACTATAACCTAACCCTAACGAAGAACTACCGAAAAGTGAAACGAATTGATAAGCGACACGGTTACCTAATCCGGTTTTGATGAAACCTTTGGCGAAGAAAAATGCCAGACAAATTAGCCACGGGATCGGATCACCGAACCCGGAGAATGCGGCAACGAAGGGTAGGGTTTTGGTGAGAACCGAAACTCCCAATCCTAAAATGGCGACGGCGCCGAGTGGTAATGGTTGCGTGATGATTCCAACGATTGTCCCTAAGAAAATCGCGAGTAATTGCCACGCGTTTCTCGATACACCTTCGGGGACGGGAACGAACCAGAGTATAACTCCAGTTGCTATAGATGCTAAGAGAGGTTTTATGGCGGCGCCTTGCCATGGCTGAGCCGGAACTGGAGCGGGAGCAGGAGCCGGTGTGATGGAAGCTGATGATGCAGATGAAGCCTTAACAGTGAGAGTGTGGCGTTTAGCGACATTGGAGAGTGGGAACGATGGAAATGAGGAAATGGAAGAGGAGTGATTTGATTTGATGGGTTTGAATTTCAGAGTGTTGGATTGGATTTGTCGAAGTGGTGGTGAACGGAGACGGAGAGAAGGGAGGGTTGTGGTGGCGGTGGTGAGAGCAATGGAAGCCATGGGTGGTGGTGGGATTGGGATCTGGTGCGGTGAGAGTGATGTTAGGGTGTTAATACATTGCCATGTAGGTTGAGGTTGTGAGATTTGATTGTAGACCGTTGGATATGGAATGAACGGTGGAGGTTGTGATTGGAATATGCGGCGTTGTTTGTTGGTGAGGAATTGGTGGTTTAAGTATGCTTTGTGATCCTCGACTTTGACAAGTTGACACGTTGGTATCTCCGTCAGAAAATAACATGTAACCAACCAACCAAAACAGAAACAGGGACGGAATCGGATTGTCCCTACAGGCTACGTGGCGATATATGAATGGTAGAGTGTCCGCTTCGGATTGTGCTTTTGTGAAGTGGACTCGTTGAACCCGTTGTAATGACACGTGATGACCCTCTCATGATTGCATTGCGTCATTTGCGTGCCACTAATGGAAAGAGTAGCCAAATATTTATTTCTTCTTCTTTTTATAGAAAAATATGCTTATGAAATTAATCAAATAATATATCAACCAAAAATAGTAAAGATAAGAAAAGAAAGAGACAATATTAGAGTATTCCTTACACGATCACATAAGTCTTATTTTAAGGCATTATTCTTATAACTAACAACTATATTAAAAATCTATATTATGTGTGTTAATACAATGAAGTGATTGATCTTTAATATAGTAGATGTAGTGACAATTAACTATAAGAATTATAGGAGTTAGCAAGATGGACATCCACTATATATTGTAATTATTCACAACATTCTCGGTTGAATATACATTAAAATCTTATTAATATAAAACCCAGGGGAAAAAAATCTAGTGAATGAAAAAGAATAATCATTTTAGTGGGAATTGACTAATTAAAGATATTTGATGTAGAATTGAGATATCTTATCACATCACTATTTGAAAGTAAAATGAAAATGAGCTGGTAAGTTGATGACTTCAGTTTTCTGCTAATTTTATTTTGAAGTTCGAATTCGATGTTATATATCCACACTAGCCTTAAAAAATTCATTCGGACTACCTGTTTTTGCACATGGATTTTTCCGATTTTGAATAAATTTCGATACTTTGTACACTTCTCTTTAAAAGATTGTTCAAATATTATTAGTCATTGCTTAAATGTAGAATTTAGGAAAAAAAATATTGTTTTTAATTTTTAATAAAATTTACATATAATTATCAATATCATTCTGTATATCAACAAGAGAATAATAATAATAATAATAATAATAATAATAATAATAATAATAATAATAATAATAATAAAATAGTCTAAATCTTTTTATTATTTTTTCTTATAAAATATTATTTTAATATACAGGAAGAAAATTTAAACTTCTCAATCATGTATATGAGTATTGTTTTTGAGCAATAATGAGTTATTACACTATCATATTTATGAAAAAAATCAAAATAATAATAACATAAAATAATTTACTTCTTTAAGAATTAGTCAATTATACCATTTTTTTTCTTTATGTTGTTTCTATATATAATTATATACATAATTAAAGAGATAAATTAAACTTAATAAAATTAAAAATCACTGTAATATAAATGAAATTAAAATCATAAAACTT
>JBBPBR010000003.1:62735352-62745456 GCA_037974775.1 Cicer pinnatifidum
ATAATAATAATAATAATAATAATAATAATAATAATAATAATAATAATAAAAAGAGTATATCACGGGTATAATTTCAAAGTTGAAATTTGAGTTTTTATATGTTTTATTGAACATAATAGATATAGTCATTTAATATTATTTTATCATATATTACATTGTTTAAAATATGTCACATAAATATTTTTAATTAAAAAAAATAAAAAAAAATAAAAACTATTTAATTTTAAAATAGAAAAACTATTTTCAAAAATCAAATATTAAAAAGATGATAAAAATTGCAATTAAAACTTTTACAATATCTCAGTATAGATGTAGAATACTAGATTATTTAAAACAAATTCAGAAACAACTGGAGTAGACTAATTTTAATAAATAGTAACCCAATAACAGTAAAAGTAAATTAATGCATTCATATGAAAAGATCTTTCGGACTAGAGCACGTTGGACCCTAGCATATTTGACGGCTCTAAGTTGAAGTACTCATTTTATTGCTGTGCTATTATATAATCTATTTTGCTTTATTTTTTTTTTCTAAAAAAAAAAACAACTCTCTCTTCCCTATCACAATCGAATTAGTCACTCCAAATTAAGTTGCGTTAAATTTACTTCATGATAACTATTCGATATATTCAATTGCAAATTTCTGGTTGCACTCATTATTTTGACACGACAATCATACTTAGGCATCTTTTAAGTTGAAAATCAAAGCTGAAGTTATAATTACTCTTGGAATTCTACCGTTTCAGTTTAAACCAATACAATAAATAAATCCAATTATAAGTATCCATTAACGATTAACCGTGCGTGATTCATTCATCACAACTTATGGTCGACATATTTTTATCATTAGTTATGCCCTCCATGTTATAATACAATTCTAAGAGCAGAATCATTATCTTTAGCATTATGTCATCTTAAATTCTTAATGGCATTCAATTTTATCATATAAAACAATACAAACTAACCACTAAAACAATACTACTCTCTCGCTATATTTCATATCTTTAGAACTTGTTTTAGCTTTTTTTTTTATAGGTTTCTCATATTTTAGTTTTTATAGTTCTTCTCACGATAGATAATTGTAGTTAAATCGTATCAAATACTGAATGCTGTAATTTGTCGTAAGAGTCTAATTTCTTGTACTTGACTCAAATTGAGATGATGTTTTTTGATTTTAACATTTAAATATAATTAAGATTATTTGTTTGTATGAGATTATTTATATTTTATACATTGACAAATGCAAAATTATTAATGCTAAAATCAAGAGTGTATATTTTAAAACAAATATACATCAATTACATGATTTTTAATTTGTGTGAAAAATTAACAAAATGGAAGAGATATTGTTTTGTCCATATCTTATCCACACATATATATAAAGAATATCTAGAAGTATTGGTACAAAATAGTTGAACCCAAAGTTAATGTGTAACTATCTATTGACTTTAATTGACACCTATTTTCACAATTGTATACATATATATGACAGATTCTTGTATATATTTATATAACTACAGTAGGCTTCTGTGGGATACAAATACAATTACAAAATTACCTCAATTTGACAAATTTGCAAGACTAATTACATGGCTTTTATTTCATTCCTATACCTATTAATCAGTGAAATTTACTCCTCATCTGTACTGTATAATAGCAAAAATACAAATATTACAAAGGTTTTAATATATCATCCAGTATAAAAATAAAAATAAAAAGGTAAAATCATGAGAAATGCTTGTTGAATCAATTTGAAAAATCAAGAAAGGGAAAGGATGAAACATCTTTCATCAACTCCTCCAAGTCCCAATCTCCAACATTTAAATCTTCATGAAATAAATTCTCCACCTCATGATGAGCTCTATTTTCATGACTACCATTGCATGAGTTGTTAACATTAATGTTGTTGTTTATGTCATCAAAGTGATAACTACTAATATTGTTAGTATCTTTTCCATTGCATAATGCATTTATATTCTCCATTTTTATATTATTTTCAGAAGTAATACTAACACTCTCTAAAGGAGGAACATTATACATCTCCATTTCTTCCACTTCTCCACCATTATTAATATTTACACTCCCAAACACTTTCTCCAAATAAAAACTTTTGTTGTCATGATTCTGTGAGAAGTATGTTCCTGTTGTAGTATTGTTGAAGAATCCACCTCCAATAGAAGATGACATGTTTATTCCATGCTCTATGATGGTATTGAGAACTGTGTTTTGCATTGATGGTGATGAAGTGTTGAACATAGGCATAAAATGATCAATATTTTGATCTTGTGTTGAAGAAGTAATGAACCCTCCCATATTGTTAGGATCTTTGTTAGGGTCGTATGATGATTCACTTGCATTTGGCGACGTGTTGGATGACATGTTTTTTAGTCTTTTCTTTATTGTTGAATTCCAGAAATTCTTTATTTCATTATCTGTTCTTCCGGGTAAGCGCGCTGCTATTTGAGACCATCTTTAAAAGGGAAAACAAAATCAATGTTAGCTTAATAACATACTCCCTTTATTTCATATTTTCGATTGTTTAAGATTTTGCATATAGATTATATAAGTAATTATTTCATTCATGTTAATTCCATGCTCTATGATAGTGTTGTATATTTAATAATTTTTTTACCAAATATAAAGATATTTTTAGTGAACATTATTAATGTTATTAATGAATCTTAAATGACAAATCAAATAATTTATATAAAAATTTACAAAGATAGTCTATATGATGCTTATATATACATCAAAATACCTAATTAATTTAGGAAAAGACTAACAAGTGTCTCAAGGACATTTGTTACATGAACTTTCACATTTGAATGCAAAGAGGATATATACAAGGATATACTTGGAAAATAAAACTCAATTTTTTTTTGGATAAGCAAAAGAAAAATAAGTCAATTATATTTTATATTTTATAAAACACCTCTAATTTTGAGACAAAATAAAGATTTGAAATGGAGATAAGAAAAAAAATGTATATGGTCATTAATTTCTGTCAAATTTTTATAACTAAAAAATAATGCATGCTTTGCATGGAAGTTAATTATTATTATTATTATTATTATTATTTTGAACGATACACGTAGTATGGAGTGTCTTCAACTCGAAGTCCAGATAAAGACGAATCACAATGCCTATATATGTTGTTTTCAGTTGTACTTTTGTCTTCTACAAGGAGCAGTCTTAATATACATATATTAATAATATTATTATATGTGATGCATGTTGTGCATGTATTTTTTAACTTTGAATTAGATATCCTAGAATAATTGAGGATGACTTCAATTTTGACACCTAAAGACTTAAAACAAATCCTTTTTTTTTTCAGCAAAAAAAAAGTTAGGCATATGATGAACCTGTGAACTTTTTGTCATATATAATTCTATGTTTTCTAAATATACTTAACATAGGCATTTTTTTACGGAAAAATGGAATTTACTCCATGAGTGAGTGAGAAAAATTAAGATAAAAAAATAAAATATCTCAATTATCAACTATTAACGACAAAATTCACAGCTAGTGGATTTTTTCTTATATGTATATATATCCATATAATTTGTTAATTAGGTACATATGTAATATTAATTATGAAATTTTTTATCAACTACTATTAAAATCTAATTACTTTATGTCCACTAAAAAGTGAATCATGGATCCAATGGAAAAATGATGGCATATAATTTCAGAAAAATTTCTCAAATTAATTACACATATCATCTAAAACACACCTTAATTACACCCTCACCTCTGACTCAAGAATATAAAATTTTTATACTAATATTGAATTTTGGGACATTCTAATGTCGACCTGGACCGGTTCCACCTGAACTGGCATTGTTTTGTAAATTTTAATAAAATATTATATTTATTTTTTATTAAAAATAATAAAGGTCCACCTTTATATATTTTTTTAGAGGTGTCTATATTAGACACACTTTTTTTTTTCCAACTAGACACACCCTTGAATTTTATTTATTTTCAAACATTAATCTTCCATCTATGATAACTCTTTCACTGTTTAGAGATGTCACATATATATGCTTAATACATAGATATACATGAAATAATACATATAGTAGTGTTATTTCAAATAAAAGTTTAAAAAGTTAAAATATATGGGACATACATGTTAATTAATTATTAGTACTAGAAAATGTTAATGATAATGCATTTTCTATAATAGAATATAAACAAAAACTACATATATATTTTTTGCTTGTATATATTTTTTTGTTAATGGAGGAATATAAATGAGGTAGAAAAGTTAAGTGGACCTGTTTCCAAGAAGTGAATGGAAATGGATGATGAGTTCTTCTTCTTGTGGTGAAAATGCACCACGTTTAAGATCAGGCCTCAAGTAATTGATCCATCTTAGCCTACAACTTTTTCCACACCTTTGTAATCCAGCATTTCTAGCCACATCACTCCAACAACCTTGTCCACTGTTTAACATGTAGTTCATCAGCTTCTCATCTTCTTCTGGTGACCACAACCCTTTTCTAAGCTTATTGGTGTTGTTTTTTCCGGTTGATGCTTCTGGCTTCCTCATTTTACTATTTACACCCCCACCCTTTGATAGATAGGAAAAAATATATATATTTCCCTATAGCTCCTTTGATGTAGATATATAAGAGAAGGTTTTATAGAAAGAAATATATTTATTTATAATAAGAAAGAAGCTTCATAGGGTGGGAATGATGATGATAATGATGATGGTGATGGTTGTGGGGTTTGCTTACAAATTAGGGAAGAGGTATATGAGAGAAAGAGAAAGAGGGGTTGGTTGATGAGTCTAGTAGAAAAACGGTTTGGAGAGAGACATGAAGAGTTGAGAAAGATGTGTGTCTTCTTGTCTTTGACTCCATGGCCTTGTCTTTTCTTTTTTATTTTCTAATTTTTCTTCACTCACAAGGTAATCAATACATGAATCACAGGGTGCCAGATAAAAATAAATGTATATATATATGTATATATATACTATTCTACTTTGTTTTATAATGAAGCCAAGTTATTTGCTTCCACTTCACATAATGATCTCTCCTCTCTACCTCCACACGTGTAGTTGAAGATATATATTGAATATGTATAAGATAATAATAAAGAATAAAGTTACGACGGCACATACTTAATGATGGTAATATGCGTGTGTGTGTTAGTTATTATTTTGTTAATTTTTGTGCATAAGATCCACTTGCTTAAGTTTCATTGCATAAAGAAGTAAAATAGACTCAAAATATATATGTATGAACACATATACTATATTTGCCTCTAATTTTGATCATATGTGGAAAGATGACAAAAGAAGAGATTTGGAGGTTTCCTAGTCTCTCTCCCTATATCTACACATGCCATAGTATTCTTAAATTAGCACATTTCTTAAGATACACTACCATAATCGGATATCCCTAGTATAGTTGACTTTTGGTCAATTTTGTACATAGATATGTAACTTTCACTAACTAAAAAGAAATAAAGGTTTATGAATTATTCATTTATAAAACAATAAATTGTTCCTACATCTTAGTGTATATGAAGGTCAGGCCCATGGGTAGGGTATCTGCTTTTGGTCATCGGGGTTAAAGTGTAAAATACATGCAATTCCGACCATCACAAGTGAGAAGGAAATCTAATACAAGGTCTTGATAAAAAAAAATAATAAAAAAAAAAGTCTCTTTAATATTAATAGTAGTATCTTATTATAGCTTTATATAAAATTTACCTTTCTTATTTATTTTTACAATTGTGAGGCCTTTTAATTATTTGTTGTACTTAAATTTTTTATTTATTTCTTTAAGTCTAAATATACATGAAAAGAAAATACTTTTTTGAAAGGCTTAAAACCCTTTACTTTATTGGTTTGTGACTTGGGACTTAGGTATCCTGTATACAATTGACTTTTACAGAAAATATAAGTCTAATTATGTGTCGTTCTTTGTTCTACTATGAGAGGTTTGTGGATCCTATTTGATTGTTTTAGAGGTAATTTTTGTACTTTTTGTTTATTTTTACATATTGTTTATTTGGTCTACAATTTTTTTATACCAATTACGGCTGTGAAACATATATGCAGGAAACGTAACTTAATTGATAATTAATAGTAGAAAAAGAATTTTTATAAACAAAAGAGTTTAGTAAATTGAGATTGAAGAAAGTGATTTACTTTAATCTTCTATGGCTTTGTCATGCATATTATTATTTTCCAAAAAAAGGTGAATCATGCTAGAAAAAGAAGAAAGAAATGGTGCAACAGATTTTGACTTTTTAGACAATCTTTTAAAAGCAAGGAAAACATGCATATATGTATGAATAATTCACAATTGCAATTTTCATTATATAATCAACATTAGACAACCTGGAAAACAAGTTGAATTTAACCCAAAATCTATTTTGTTTATGAATTATAACTTATAAGGTTAATTAATACATTCTGCTGACGTACTTATGATTATATCTTGTAGTGAGCATAAAATTATTTTCTTTATTTTAAAATCAACACATAGCAAACCTGTTGCATAGAGAGGACTTTTGTGTATGGTAGTTAAAGTGGTGAATATAAGCTTAAACACTTCTCTGAAGTGCATTATAGAAAATTGAAAGAGCCATAAAAGACCCTCCACTTCTGTCTAACATGTTTAAGCACTAATAAGTTGGTTAATGTAACAAAAAAACTGAAAATAACTTTAGTGAGGAATAAAGTAAATTAACTAACTTCTGCACTAGTAAAAGGGGATTCAATTTAAGTATGGATAATGGATGTCCTTTCTATGTAGTCACTATTAGTTCTTTATTATTTGAGTCTTCTTTCTCATTATAACTTCCTTACATTCTACAGACTCAGAAAAGCTAGATGGATTGTCAAAAAGTTACAAGATAGTACAAGGAAAAGTTAAAAGAAGCCATCAATTTCATAAATTGGCATCCCTCAAGAGGGACCAAGTGGGCTACAGGGAAAGGATGGATATGATACATTATGTCCTAATTAAAATCATGTCTTTGTACTATATGTGATTGGTTCGAGTGGTAAGAGACTTAAGACACTTTAAATAAGTAGACAGATGTTTGATTTTTGACTTTTATGTATGGATAAAATTTGACTGAGAAGAAAGAAACACGTACTTTTTTATAGAGATTAGTCACCGTTAAACGACGGAGTGTGTCGGAATGATTTGTTTGTGAAAGAATAGTGATTTGTGACATGATATTTACTTGGGTGTAGGTAGAAAATAAAGTTCAAAGGGGAAGAAAAAGAAGTACCATTTGGCCACCTAAGAGATCCAATTCATGTCGTTAACAACACATCATATTGCTTTGACTTCAAATAATATAATGATTAATCACAAATTTAGTAGATACTTTAGTCTCTAGAGAATATGTGTAAGGATTCGTGTCCACAAATCCTTAAACCTTCACATAAATACACATCATAAGAATTGACTAATGCTTGAAGTTGCTTCAAAATGCATCTTTAATCAATAAAATAATAAAAGGTAGAAAAGTATATTAATGTAGAGCCATGGAAACAAAAAAGAACAAACATTTACACATACGTACATCTTTGGATAATACTAGCTAGCTAGATAAAATTAGTCATAAAACATCCAAATTCCAAAGACTTAAACTTTTCAATGCTTTCTCTGTACTGCATGTTCTATTGCCAAAGTTAAGCTCTATTCTTATTCATGTTGATTACCTCATAAGTAAGCAAGCATGACTTTAGTTAGATAAGAGGGGTCCTACCAACAACAACTTTCCAAAATAAACTTATCAATAAATTAAGAAAGTGCAACCACCATATTAACGAACTATGTAAAGTAAGTGGCCATATGATTCAGTGAACGTTTTAAAAAAGAGCAACAAAATTGACATGTAAAATTATGATAGCTAGGCAAGTATAATAATGAATTAATTCGCAAATCAGTAGTATGAGTGTTTTACACTTAATTATATATGCTTTGTTACATTTCCTAAATATATAGTTTTTTTTTTGTAGAACAACAGAGTGACAAACCAAATTGCTCTCAAGAATTCACAAGGGAACTCTCCCACGTCCTTAGTCTGTTGTCTTAATGAGAAAATTTAAGACCAAAGTCATCATGTATCAATCATGACTAAGGTCTACCATATTACAGAAAATCAAGAGCAAAATTTCACAAAGCAATTAAACAATAAAATATTCATATTCCATAATAAAAGCAAATTAAGATTGGCTACAACTCAAGTAGAGGGTGGAAGAAGACATATAATGTGAGTATTTACAGAGTCAATTGGTAGAAACAGAATCATGTAAACAAATGCGAAAACAATGTGAAGTTAATAATTCAATTCATATTCAAATTAACCAGTGTATTTAAGTTTCAAAACATAAATAATTTCAACAAATTAATTAATAAGTGTTACCAATAATCTTGTCAAAAAAATGATAATCTTGTAAAAAAAATGCCATTAGTTATATTTAAGAGTATATATGGAAGGAGGAGAATAAATATATCTTGAATTTTTTAAATACTTAAAAGTACTTTAACAAAATTAAAATGTTTAAAGAAGTGTAATTTTGAAATAGAGAGACTATTTAATAATTTAAGTTAGTGTATTTTTTTTATATAAATTAGTGATTACGTTAATTTTTTGAATTTGAATTTGATATTTCTTTTTAAAAATTTATTTGGTGTTTCTTAATTCACCAATTGAGCTACTTGCAAGAACAAAGAGAAAATTATCTAATTTGTTAAGTGGAGAAGAAAAAAATAATCTCATAAAATAAATGAAGATGGATCCTTTTGAAATGAACTATATCAATTATTACTTTAGAATTCATTTGAAATATAACTTACCAAAGAGATAAACCTTGAACTCATTTAATACCTAAATATAACTTATACATGATCAAATATTTGAATAAAACATTAGATTCCCTCAATAAATTGACCATCTAAGTTTTTAAAAAGACTTCCACAAGCTGAGTTGTTTGTGTGTTCTGTCAATATAAGATTCATCAACATTAATTTTAATACAACGAGTAAGAGTCTAGTCGAAGATGTATCAATAAGAGTTGACAAAATCCCGTGTAAATAATTTGATGGTTGAAGTTTTAATCCCTATAATTTCAATTCCACAAATTAAGTCCTTGTATTTTTTAAAAAAGTGAAATTTGGTTCTACTTTTACTACTCTATCAAATTATTAATGAGGCTAATGATCTAGCAATAAAAAGAAACATAGTGGTCCTTAGAAATATAAAGGAATTTGGATGCTCTGCGATTGAGTAAATGTCAGTTTTTTCTGGTAGAGAATAGTGTTATTTCTTCAAGCTTCCTTCTTAAACTCTTAAATACATCTACTTAAAAGTAATAATATTAAAATAAAAGTAATAACATCTATATTTCTAATAATTAAACTTGCAACCTGCTGTATTTATTTTTTTAATCAAAAGATTTAAATAAATAAAAACACGTCTCGTAGCTTTTTATAGAAGTCTTATTCCTTTGTTTAACATGTCTACTCTTGTCTATAAAGTACTCTGTGGGTTAGAGGTTATTGGTCTCTGATTGTGATCCACGTTTGTTATTTGTTATGGCAAATACACTTGTGAGTACACACACGCGTGGAAGAAGACTTCTAGATCCAACTTCGAAAATTATAAATATAATGCCACCCTTGCAACTATGGCGCTTATAATAAAATTCACGTGTCTATGAAAAATGTATTTTTATACTTTTATTAATGCCACGTTAATCGCATAGTATATTGATTATCATTTTTTCTTTTAATTTTATATTTATTATTGTATTTAAAATAATATTTTACTTTTTATAATTTATTATAATTTAAAATAAATAATTTATATAATTTTAAATTTTAAATAATTTTAATAAATAATAATTTTAAGAAAATAATTTAATATAATTTATTTATTATAATTTAAAATAAATAAACTAGTTAAATAAATAAAAATATATATCATATTATAATTAATTTTTTATTATAATTTTAAATTATTTATAAATAATTTAAATTTTAAAATAAATAATTTTTTAAAGTAGATAATTTATTTATTTATTTTAATTTAAAATAAATAACATAGATAAGTAAATCATAT
>JBBPBR010000003.1:62745904-62773472 GCA_037974775.1 Cicer pinnatifidum
TGATAAATATTTGTTCGGTGTTTTTTTTATATATTTATGAGTGATAAATATTTATCTTATAATTTTTTAAATTTATCAATGACAAATATGTATCTTGTATTTTTTATGTATCAATAATATATATTTATCCGATTTTTTATATTTATCAATAATAAATATTTTTCCAATTTTTTCAAAATTTTACCGATAAAAAATGTGATCCATATTTTTAATTTATCTATGATAAATATTTATCCCTATTTTTTATAAGTGATAATATTTATTATATAATTTTTATATTTATCAATGACAAATATTTATCTCTAATTTACTAATACATTAGATAATAAAAAATACATAAATAATACATTGATTATATAGTTAATATATTGGGTAAAGAAGTATTTCAAACTTAAATATCCCTAATGTACAAAAAGACTTGTTAGCTTTTTCTTAAATATTTTTAATTTTTATTTATTCATTTATTTTATCACAAAATTTGAAGCAAAACATGGAGTAAGTAGCAGTGTTTATGTCGTAACCGTAAACGGATGAGACTGAGACACGAAAGATGCTGAGGGTGGCCGTGCGATGGAATTGGAAGCCACTATCTTCCCTCCCTCTAACTCGTTTCACACGCCAAAACCTCCACACCCTAAACCCTAATCTTCTCTTCCCCACCTCCAAGCTCTTCTGTTCCGCTTCTCTGCAAACTTCACCTTCTCTCAATGGCCAATTGGACCCATACCTCCGCTGTTCCATGCCTCACAACCCACTCCGAGTTGCCGTCCTTATCAGCGGAGGCGTCGACAGCAGCGTTGCTCTCCGACTACTCCACGCCGCCGGCCATTCTTGCACCGCTTTCTACCTCAAAATATGGTTCCAAGTATGTTTTCCTTCTTTTGCATCCATTAACAGTTAATTCAACTATTCCTCCACGCACTTTTCTGTTTTCATATTATTGCAATGAAATTGGTTTCCTTGATTTTCTGTAGGAAGACTTTGAGAACTTCTGGTCGGAATGTCCTTGGGAAGATGATTTAAAGTATGCAAAAGACGTTTGCAATCAGGTAGTATTTATTTTTCACATCCTTATTTTATGCGATGTTATCACATTACCGGTGTAAATTTTAAAAGGTATTTGTATTTATTTCTTTATTTTCAGGTTGAAGTACCGTTAGAAGTTGTTCATTTGACTGATGAATACTGGAAAAACGTGGTATGCAAGACCCCCTTCAGCTACTATTTATCCCTATAAACTCAACTATTAGCATTTTACTGGACTTTTAAGTTTTTGACAGAACAAGACTTTTAAGTTAACGAATACGTTCTACTTGCAATATCAGTGTATTGCATCAGCCTGTGAAACATCGACACCGATAATAATTTTTATAAGTGTCGTGTTAGTCTCCAATTCTGTCGCCATTAACTTAAAGTATCGGTATTATATAGGCATCAGCCACTCTGGCTCTGCCTCATATTTAACTTATTGAACTGTTTATCAGGTTTCTTACATCATTGAAGAGTATCAGTGTGGTCGAACTCCAAATCCGGATGTTCTTTGCAATACTAGAATAAAGTTTGGTATGATGCATTCAATCCAATCTCACTGCTTTGTAACTATTTAGTGTTTTTTCCATTTTTATTAATCAAATGTTTTTAATGTTAGGTGCATTTTTGGATGCAATTAGTGATATGGGTTTTGACTATGTTGCCTCTGGGCATTATGCAAATGTTATCCACCCATCTGCGGATCAGATGGATGGGCCTTCCACTCTAGAACTATCACAAGACATGGTATGGATATGAGAATTACTTTTGTGGTTACAAGAACTTGTATGCATTTGTGTTGTAGGTTATACTTTTGTGGTTACATGATTGCCCGTTTATTAGTCACAAAAACAATGTTGGATGCTCTTATATATTAGTTTCTAATGTGGTTTGAAATTTTAGGTAAAGGATCAAACTTACTTCCTTTCACACTTATCACAGTCCCAGCTGAAGCGACTTCTTTTTCCACTTGGTTGTATTCCCAAGGTTTGTTGTGACTAGTTCTGTTTTCAATGCTGAGATTTCATTTAACCTTGTCGGTGGTTTAGTCGTTTTATGATACTAGCAAGAGAATTCAAACAGTGTGAATTGAGAATACTTAGTTCCTATAGTTGTTATTTGGGATTGAATTTTGTTGTTGTCTTGTGACTGGCATTGTTTTCTTTATTTAAAACATCACTTGCTGTCCAATTTATTGTGAGGTCTGGAATAAGAACTTGGGCAATATATTTTCTGAATACATTTTTAAACAAGCATAAAGGCCAACAAGATGTTGTGTGAAGATCTTATTACTTTATTGTACATGCAGACAAGGTTTTATTATAGCATAGCCCTACATGATGTTATGGAGAAATTTTCACTCTAACTTCGTCTCCTGCCACATCATCTGCAGGATGAAGTCCGCAGGCTTGCCACAAAATTTGATCTACCAAATAAAGATAGAAAGGATTCCCAGGGAATATGCTTTTTGGGCAAGGTATTAGTGGTGAACACATCTTTTATTTCCCATCTATCTTAATGTTTTGACAAATATACGGTTCATCATAAATATTCTTGATTTCCCGAACAGTTTTAAAAGAGGCTGATAAAGATAAATGACACTTATGGCAATATCCACTATAAATTACTATAACTATTCTTTAATTTTTTTAAATTTCAATGCTATCATTTTATTTGATGTTATATAAATATTTTGATTTTTGAATTAAATCTTGAAGATGATTTTATTTTGTAATTTTATCTTTGTGTCATAATAGATAAAATTCAGTGAATTTGTTGCAAGACATATTGGGGAGAAAGAAGGTATCATACTGGAAGCCGAGACAGGAGATTTCCTTGGCAAACATCGGGGCTTCTGGTTTTATACTATTGGTCAACGCCAGGGTCTACGCCTACCTGGAGGTCCATGGTTTGTACCCTCTCAATTTCTTTCTGGCATTCATTGTATTTATCTGATGAATTTCCTATCACATGGTGTACACTCCGTTTTATGTTGAAGATTGATAGATCCACATTGAACTGATAGATCTGTTACTGTTACTTAATAGGTTAGATAGAGGAAATAAATAAGCCTTGTCGCTGATAAATCGGAAGGAGAGGTTGGAGAGTAGGCATCTTGTTAATTGAGTGATTTAGGGTCTTTTGACATTGGGACATGGACAGACCCTCAATGAGTTGCCATTATGTAATCAAGGAAATTATTCCCCATTTTTTCTATAATGATACCTGTTGGTTCCTATCATGTAGGTGCATATGTAAATTTGAATCTATGTTACTTGTCTGTAATGTAATTCTTTAACTTTGTTCATTCATTTGGAAGGTCAATGTTATACTCGACCTGGAGTCATTTGAAAATTTCATTTCATAGCATTCCTCTTACTCAAATTTAGAACTTGTGAAAAAATGTCCCTTTTGTCATCTTAATGCAGGTATGTTGTTGAGAAGGATGTTAAAAACAATGTAGTTTTTGTGTCCAGAAACTACTTTTCCATTGACAAAAGAAGGCGTGTATTCCGTGTTGGCTCTTTAAAATGGCTTAGTGGGTTGCCCCCTAGCCAGACAAGTCAGCTTCGCTGCAAGGTGGATGGATATCTTGGATATCAACTTCTCTTCCCCATTATTACAAATGTTTTCCATATTTACAGTACTTGAAGTTTTAGTATCTTAACCTTTTCAGGTGAGACATGGTCCTGGGTTCTATGATTGTAGCTTACAAATGGAGCTTGAAGGAGAAAACCCAATTGACTCTGCTGTTGTCCGTATATCTGAAGATGATCAAGGCCTAGCAGCTGGGCAGTTTACAGCCTTCTATGAGGGAAGAATATGCATTGGTTCTGGTGTGATTTTGGAATCCTGGGACGATCAAGGTTTTCCAGTATGCGCAAAAGCTTTAGAAATTGCAAGAATGGAAGATAAATCAAAGATCGGGAATCCAGTTAAGATAAAAGTCAAACCAGATAACCCGCAGGAAGTGCGTGATTCCACAGAATTGGCAACCAAAGCATCATAAGGGAGTAAGAAATTCTAGAGTTGCTGCCACAGAACCAAACATGCCGGCTTGTCAGATGAATGCAGTTTCCATATTCCCTTTCACCAGCTTCAAAAAATTGGCAGACACGGGCTTACATATACATGCAATTATTCACATATGTAAAAAGATGTTTGGTACCCGTCTCTGTCAGGCGCTGGGAAGATTTCTTTAGAGAATAAGTATTTTTCTGTTGGAGGGATGCTACTTAAATGACAAATCCAAGGTAAATAGGAAAGTAAGATCCTCCATTATTCGGTGTTTTAAATTAAATATGTAACAGGCACATTGGTTAGAAGGGCAAATGGATCCTCTATACCAAGTGAAAGTGAGAAAATAGACAGAACAGAGAGAGAATAAGAGAAGTAGAATTTTTTAGTGTAGAAGGAAGGGAGATGTAAGGAGATGGATGGAGAGAATCTAACTCCGAAATAAGGTACTTTATTGGCAACATTCCTCATGTGTTTCTCTCCCCATGAGTTACTGGA
The DNA here is from genome assembly GCA_037974775.1 of Cicer pinnatifidum. Taxonomy (NCBI): domain Eukaryota; kingdom Viridiplantae; phylum Streptophyta; class Magnoliopsida; order Fabales; family Fabaceae; genus Cicer; species Cicer pinnatifidum. Next base: position 62,750,450 of record JBBPBR010000003.1, read on the forward strand.
TGAATAATTTCTTGATTTGGATTCAATTAATGCAAAAAGAAAAAAGAAAAATAATAATAACATGGCATGTACAAAGTAAACTTGCATAGCATCATTTGAAGGGTGTTTCTTCTCCTTTTTTTCTATGTGCTCAAATACGTATTTGGATTGACCAATTTAAACGTATAAAATACCTTTTTGAATTGACTAATTCAAACAAAAATATGAAACTTTTAGAAAGACTTGGGGAGAGGAAAGAAACCCACTCATTTGAAAGCTTTGGCTTCAAACCATCAATTTCACATTTATTTCATGATTAAATTATGAATATATCAACCATCGCACTTCTCTTAAGAAATTTCTTCAGGACCATAAAAAATTATATTATTTATATTTTCATACGTTATATAATAAATTTGAAAATACTATAAATTATGTAAAAAAATATATGGTGGTTCGGTTTCTATTAGAGTGATAAGAGATATTGGGAGTTTTGAATTTTGAGTCTAACCCAATCTCAAATTCAAATTTAGTTGGTAAGATGAGAATTTTATGATTTATAAATTGACAAGTTGTATTTTTTGTCAATATCATGCATTAGTTTTCTCCAAATACACCGCATTGTGTCTCAAGGCTATTGAATTTAATGCATAGATACCATAAATAACCCATCAATAAATTAAAGGTTTTGAGCAACACTCAATATCTATAAAATTGACTTATAAGATTTGATTTATTTTTCTCAATAGATAAGTTGAAAGAAAAGAGAGGGGAGGGCAAGCCAAGGAGAGAATAAGAAAAATGAAGAATATATGTAGAAATGAAAGAAAAAAGGAGAGAAAAATATCAAAATGGTCCTATCAAGTTGGACCATCTAATATGGGCTGATTTGGTGTGATTATTGGGTTAGATTGTCACTTGCAAGTTGTGTTGGTTTCACTTTTATATCTAACTTGCCATTGTTGTCAATTAAACTCTTTTTGAAGTATTTAGATTTAGATAATCAGTGAATTAACTTTTTTGTGTGTGTTCTAAATTAGATATTTCCATGCATAGCAATAAACAACTTTATTTATATAAAAATAACAAAAATTAGACTCATGAGAACTTGAATTAGAGACATAATATTTATGAAAATCTTTATTATTTTACGAAGAAAAACATTTTGGGGTGACCGTAGGCTCCCTTTATCATAACTAAGATCCACCCCTGGTTTCAAATCAAATAAAAAAAAAATATTGTAAAAAACATCAAACACTATTATCGAATAATATAATCAAATTTGTTATTGTATTTTATTAGCATTATATATGCGCTAGCAACTCATTTGATTAATATGATTAAAATTAGAAATATGCTGAATATTGCAAAATTCATATATATTTATAGCAAGAAATGATCTATCATTAATTTATTTTATTACTTTTTTACCTTCATTCATTTCCTATTTCATCCATTTATCCATGTATGGTTGGTTAGTTATGCTACCAAGAGATCAAACTTTGTGATGAATGGCTTTGTACTCTTCAATACTACCCTTAAAATTCTCACTGTTTTTTAATTACAAAAGTACAGGAAATACTAAGAGTCTAATGAATATCCTTATGGTACTTATTAATAATCTAAATTGAAGAAAAAAAAATAGAAAATTGATACTTTAGAAACATAAACAAGTGAGATTTGCGATTCAAAAATTGTTTGATAGCACTACTCATATTTTTATCGAAACAAACCTCACGACCACAATGAAATGTAGTGAGATTTAATTCCTTTAAAGTGAATAATTTGACTTATCTAATATTAATTATATTAATCGTAATTAATTTTTAAAGTGACTTAGTTTAGAGGAGCATGATCCCATGGAGTGTGGAAAAGCCGAATTAGAATCAGAATGCAAGAGCAAGAGATAAAACCCGCCAAATGCTCAATCCTCACAATTTGAGATATTTTTTTACTTCACTTTCATTTCATCACCAATGGCTTATCTTTCCCAGTTACATCATTTTTCCACACCCATCACCGTAGCTAAAACCCCAAACCCCATTTTCTCATCTCACAACACTCTTCCTTTTTCCACTTCAGTTCTCTCCGCGCTTTCTCACACAAAATCCATTTCGCTCGCTCGCCGGAGCATCTCCTGCTCCGTCCCACAATTTAGCACCGGTGAATTATCAGGCACTGTCGATGACGATGAACTACCAGACGAATTGGACCACCACGTCAATTATTCCGACGATGATGACGAAATTGATGTCGTCACGCTCGAGCAAGAAGCAAAGGATGTTGTCCTGGAGTATTCAAGCTCTCTATCTCGCGTTTTGAGTATTGGTGAGTTTTTGCTTCATTGCGGTTTGAATTTTCCCTTATATCTGCACTCTTTAATAATCATTTTTTGGTGTTTGATGATTTTAGATGATGAGAAAAGTGACGTCAAGGAGACGGCTAAAACTTCCAAGAGGAGTAAACAGAAGAAAAAAATTGTTAGTATACTGTTCAACTCTATTCAATATGAAAATAATTCATGATATACTCTGATAAATCAAAACATGATAGTATAATTGATAGTTTGATATCATATCTTGACAGAAAAATTGAGGCAGCCAATTTTGGATAACTAATTAGAACTTGAATTCTATATATCATTTTTTCAATGAGATTGAAATAAATTAGGGTCATTTGCTGAATTTTTGTCTATTTTGAATGGCAGATCCCTGACAATCTTCTCCCAAGGATTGCTATTGTTGGAAGGCCGAATGTTGGAAAGTCAGCATTATTTAATCGTCTCGTTGGGGTATTGAATGTTTCTTCTAGCTTTATTTTTTCTCATTGATTCTTTCCTGTTTTGATTCATGCCATAGAGGTTCGACGAAGTTTTACGTTGGCTGTCGACTACCTAACACAACCCTTTCCTTTTATCCGGGCTTGGGACTGGCTATGAATAACAATGCTAACATAGGCAGAGGAAGACCTAGGAAAACTACAAGAGAAACTATTAGGAAAGGTTTAGAGATGAATGAGCTGGAAATAGATATGATTGAAAGTTATGGTGTCATTTGACCCTTGTAGCCGGCCCTACTTAGTGGGATGAGGCTTGTTGTTGTTGTTGATTCTTTCCTGTTTTGGAGTAATTAACAGTTGGAAATTTTGACATGGTGAAATTGATTCCTTATGAAAGTTGTTTACTTTCTGCTTGAATTGTAGGGAAACAGGGCAATAGTTGTGGATGAACCTGGGGTTACCAGGGATCGTTTATATGGCCGATCATATTGGGGAGAGCATGAATTCATGGTAGTGGACACTGGTGGTGTTCTCACTGTTTCAAAATCACGAACTACTGTTATGAAAGAGCTGGATATTACTACAACCATTGGTATGGATGGTATTCCCCTTGCCTCTAGAGAGGCAGCTGTTGCTAGGATGCCATCGATGATTGAGAAACAAGCGATTGCAGCTGTGGAAGAAGCATCTGTTATTGTTTTCCTGGTTGATGGTCAGGTATTTGTTTGTTTGCATATTTCTCCTTGTCTTCCATGCGTGTATCTACTTTCTCTTCATTCTTTTTGTAATATAATGAATATATAAAAAGGACGACAAGATATCTAAAAAAGTGGATTTTACTTGTTTTGAGTTTTGATGGTTCTCAACCACTAGTGGTTCCTCCCTGTGCACCACTATACAATTTTGGTAATTCTGCAGCCTGGCTGAATCTTCAAAGCTTTTAGTTGTTTTTGTCCAATTTTAAATTATTTGTGGTACCAATCTGGCTACAGATAACATAGTTGTGCACTATCAAAATGAGATGTCAATTTTTGTTTTCTTTTACTTCTTCTGAGTGCATGATATGATAAACTTTTTCTTGAAGCCACTCCTAATCATAACCTGAAGAACAGTAATGATAATTATGCTGAACAGGCAGGCCTAACAGCAGCTGATGTGGAGATCGCTGATTGGCTACGTAAAAACTACTCAAATAAATATACCATTCTTGCAGTTAACAAGTGCGAATCTCCACGGAAAAGAATTATGCAGGCATCTGAATTTTGGTCCCTTGGGTAAGCTATAACGGTGGAGGATATATGCTTGAGGTGTGGCTAAACACCGTAGAACTTGGTCTTTACACTTAGTTAGTTTAATAAAATATGCACTTATTCTGATGTTTTCTTGACTTGGATCCTTAGAACTAAAACTTGATATGTGGTGTTTTGCTACATATTTTTTTATTTTGGTGTCTAAGTGATGGATATGATTTTTAAATGTTCATCAACAAGCATGAATTGTTTGTGTACTGGTTTTTAGAGACCATCTAGATCAAAGGTGGTGTTCAATACACTTACGGCACCTTTGCATCATTTAAACTAATACTTGAGAGGAATTGGATTATCCACTTTGATTATGTGACAGTTAATTTTATAATAACAAGCTAGTTTGAGTGGTTAAGTTAATTATGATGTGGTTAAATTAATTATGATGTGGTTAATGTTAAACTAAGTTTAGTTAATTGTACTTACATATTGGTTCATTAAAAAAGTGATAGAACCATCCTTATGTGTTGAAAGTTACCTCATTTTTTACTAGGTGCATCTTCATGATTCCTCTTATTAGTTTGTATGGTATATGTATGTTGGGATTGACTATGGTCAAGCGTAAGATCTTGGTTGTTATGTTGTTCTATATATTCATGTTATGTAGATATCACAGCTATTACATATTTAATAAAGAAACTTCATTTCTCTTGCCGATTTGGACTTTTTAGAAGCAATGAAATTGTTGAGGTTTAACATCTTGATACTTCCTGAACATATTGAAATCATTAGAAACAAAACATTGTGCCACATTGTGTCTGACAAGTAAGTGTTATTTGAAGCACTACTGTAAAACTTCATTTGGAATGGTCTTGATTTTCAAAATTGATTTTGGTTAATATTATGTTTGAAGTTAAGTGATTTATATTTGAAATGATTTATATTATAAATAATTTTGTAGTAAAACTTGGTTCAAAACTCTCAACTCAAGGTTACCAAAGCAACAGTTTTTCACTTCTACTCAAATGTGGTTTTGACTTTTGAGGACAAACTTGCTTTTGATATAAAACATCAAAAAATAATTTTTTCCACAGAACCATGGTTGAGTGGTTTTTATGCCAATTTAAACATACACTGCATAGCTCTTGCATCATGTTGTTTTTTGATACTTCCCTAAGTATCATATGTTCTAATCAACAAGTTCGTTGCTGTGGTTACTGATATGTCAGGCTTGAACCAATTCCAATATCAGCTATATCAGGGACTGGAACTGGAGAGCTTCTTGACCTTGTTTGTTCAGGGATACAGAAAGTTGAGGTTTGTTTTTCTTAAATAGTGAATTCTCTTCTGCATATATGATTGTCAATGAGTAACTTTAGGAGATACTTTTTACTGTGTAGCAAGTTGAATTGACTATTGACTATATTATACATTCACCAACCGACCATAAATTTTTTATTCATTTGGAATAATTTTTTCACCATACAACCAGCGATCACTTTGTTTTGATTTTTTTTTTTTGAAACCGTTGAGTTTTTTTTTTTTTTTTTTAACTTAATTTTATGTTAAACAATAGGAGCCAAATAATCTTGTTGAAGAAGAAGATTATGTTCCTGCAATTTCAATTGTTGGTAGACCAAATGTTGGCAAAAGTAGCATTTTGAATGCACTGGTTGGCGAGGACAGAACAATAGTCAGCCCTATCAGTGGCACTACACGTGATGCTATTGATACAGAATTTATCGGAGCAGATGGCCAGGTTTGTTTCTTTTGGTGACTAACTAGTAACTATTTGGTCTCTAGTACCACAGAAGAACCCAATGACTACTTCAAACTTGTTAGTATGTGTTGCGAGAAAGAAACTTTGAAAAGGATTAGTTAATTACAATGTTTTCCCGTCCAAACTTTGTTGGTTTACGGTTGTATATTTTTGGACCATACCAGACTATAATAGTGGATTGGTATCTTTTATTATTCGGATCAGCATGATAATTGTTTTCTTATTTTCTTTCTCTAGAGGTTCCATCTTATTGATACGGCTGGAATCAGGAAAAGGACAGCTGTAGCCTCCGCTGGAAGTACAACAGAGGCTTTGTCAGTGAATCGAGCATTTCGTGCTATTCGGCGTTCTGATGTTGTTGCTCTTGTCATTGAGGCCATGGCTTGTATCACTGAACAGGTTCCTAATCAATGTTTTTATAGATGAAAAACAGATTTGTATTAACTTCTGGTTATAATACGGCATTACTGCATAAAATGGCCTTGGATGTGAATGGGATGCAATGCAACATGAATGATGTTCAATTATTAATATTTTCCCTTTAATATATTGTTACTAAATTATTTCATATCTCTTAAAGGACTACAAGATAGCTGAAAGGATAGAAAAAGAAGGGAAAGGTTGTGTGATCGTTGTAAACAAGTGGGATACAATACCAAATAAAAATCATCAGACTGCATTACATTATGAACAAGATATCAGAGAGAAGCTCCGTTTACTTGATTGGGCACCAGTTGTTTATTCTACTGCTCTAGCTGGCCAAAGTGTTGAGAAGTAAGTTTTGGCTGGAAAATATTTGAATCATTTAAGGTGCATCCTACATAGTATGTTAATTTTGTGCTTTCTTTGAAATCTTCCAGTTTTTCCTTTAAAACAAGTTCTCCCTTCTTAGACATACTGGCATACGTATCAGTAAACAAATATAAATTTGAATCTACATGGTTAATGATACCAAACTTTGTATATTTTATTGACATTTGCAGTTGCAATGTAGTGGTCACAGTAGACTTTATGTAGTTGTAGTAGTCAAATTATCATATCTGCAGAATTTTGTGGAGCGTAAATCTTTAATTTAGTCCTCCAAAGATTAGGGTGTTATGACATTTGATATGAGAATGTAGCCGTCAAAAAGATTTGTCTCTAAATTAGTCCTTAAAGATGTGAACTTGGTGACAGTTTTGTATCTTTGTAGGGCTAATATGATGAGACTGTAATCTTTGAGGGACTAATCTGGTAACAAAAATCTTTGAAGCACTAAACTGGAGACACCCTAATTTTCAGAGGATCAAATTAAGGGTTATACTTTTTTATATACTAGTATTTCTTGATGTGTGGTAAAAAATATCTTAGTCTTCTCTGGGGCTAAGTGATGCAAATGGAAATGGACTTAAGAACTTGGCTGTTTTGGGGATCTTTTCTATTTATATTTGGGTCAACTTTGCTTTTTCTGGCTGTATCATGAAACTAGTCTTTGGTTGATAGGTTTCTTCGATGTAGACAGTAACTTGATATTATAAATGTCAAAATTATGATTTATCCAGGTCTGGTATTTTTCATTGTTGTTAATACCCTAAGTGAGTATCTGATTAATAATTATTGTTTTGAACAAAAGGATTATTGTTGCTGCTAGTGAAGTTGAAAAGGAGAGATCAAGAAGACTGGGTACTTCTATATTGAATCAAGTAGTGCGGGAATCAGTAACTTTTAAGCCTCCTCCTAGGACACGAGGTGGTAAAAGAGGGCGTGTTTACTATTGCACTCAGGTATTTACATCTTGCAACTTTGGTACAATACCCATGAGCTCCTTTGATTGAACTTTATGGCTTATCCACTTATAAATTATCATATAACTACTTGGAATCTTATATATTCTCACTGGATTTCCTTTTGCAGGCTGCTATAAGGCCTCCTACATTTGTGTTCTTTGTCAATGATGCAAAGCTTTTTCCTGAGACTTACCGTCGCTTTATGGAGAAGCAACTGCGGACAAATGCGGGATTTCCTGGTACCCCCATTCGGCTTTTGTGGCGCAGCAGAAGAAAAATGGAAAAAGATGAAGGTCAGTATTTGTTTGAAGTGTTTGTAAAATAAGTATTTTTAATACTATACCCTCTGCTTTATGCTTTCATTTTTTTACTTTGCTGACGCCTTTCCCTGGGACAATTATTAATGATGCATGTATATATGATTTGCTCACAGGCAAAATGGTGACAAGGACCAAAGAAAATAATGCGTCACGCCGTCGAAAATTGATAACAACTACATAGTAGGAGCAGACATTTTTTCGTATAGAAGAATTGGCTATAGTTCAGTTTGTGTTGAGAAAAGTGAAGGGGCTTTTTATGAAGGATTACTCAATTGCTCAAATGAGTCTGCTCCCTGATATTAACCAAGGTTAGTAAAAGCTCCCCAAGTAAGGAACGAGTGCCCGAAGTTTAGATGAGAATCTTTCATTCACAGTGATGGGATCCTTTTGGTAACTTCAGTAGACATTTTGAAGTTTGTAGGTTCGAGGTATTGTCACATTCATACTCAATAACTACATAGTAAATGTATCTGTAGACGTAGTAAGCAGTTGATTTTTTAATTCTGTTTTTCTCTTCAAATACGTAAGTAATTGAAGTAACTTTTTATGGGTGAAGAAATGAAAATATGACTTTGTATATATATCACGTAAAAAAAAAAGATTTAATTGAAGTTTTAGTTTTTTTATTTATATTAATTTATAAAATTGATTTTTCTATTTTAAAATCTTATTGTTTTGGTTTTTTATTTTGATTTTTTTAACTAAAAAATAGTGATATGACATATTTTAAATAATGTGACATATAATATGATATAGAACTATTAACACATGAAATTCCAATAAAATCATCTAAAATTTTAACTTTTAATTTCAAAAAATTTTATATTTATAATTTAGTTACCGACTTTTAAAAATAGAGGATCAATTTACTAAATAACTAAAAATAGAAATAAAAAAACTGCAATCAAGTAAAAATATATTAAGTGTTTTTTAAAGTATTTGTCTGATACCAATGTGCTCTGACATATAAATAGTAGGTGTTTGATATATAAGTATGAAAGTATTTTAAAAAATAATATTAACATGATACATAATTTTGACGTATTTTAATATATAATTATTGAATTGTTATACCATTGCACTTTAACGAGTTACTTTTTCTCCCCTCATAATGTATCAAAAAAGCTACCTACACTTAGAATAGTCAAAAAAGTCCTCAAATTTAAGGTCCCTTTAATTTTTTTTTATTAGGCCCCTAATATTAAGTCCTCTGTCAAAATAATTTTTTTAAAGTTCCAATCCATTATTTCATAGGACCGGGGTCTATAATTAGAGATTTGTCAAATTAAAATCTCTACCTACACCTCTCATTTTACTATCCACACTTTAAAAAATATGTATATATATATATCTAAAATACTCTTACCTATTTATTAAATTTTTAACTCTAATCTCATTCATTTATCTTTATCTTCATAACCCTAACCTCTTTCAATATTCATCTTCATCCTCATTCTCATCTTCATTAACATCTTCATCTTCAAAATTCTAATCTTCATTTTCATCAAATCTTCATCTTCATCTTCAAAACCCAAACTTTCATCTTCATTAACATCTTCATCCATATCCTCAAAATCCTAACCTTTACTTTGGTCATTTTAAAAGTACGTTTACATTAACTCAGTTCAAGTACGTTTACGTGAACTCAATTTACGGATCACCAATGAATCTCAAACTCCATTAATTATGCAATCTTAAATCACGTACGTTTGCGTAAACTTAATTCACGTACTATATGATATTCTTAAAATTTTACAGTGTACTTGAATTTAGTTCACGTAAAATCTTCATATTTTGAAAAAACTTATGAACTATAAAAATTTATGAACTAAATTATGGTGATTTTGTGATATGTGAGTTTTGAGTGGTTAAGAATGATCGATGAAGGAATAAATGGAGTTAAAAAATATTATAAATATTCAAGAATAATTTAGATTTTTTGTTTAAAAAAAAATTAGAAGTGTAGGTAATAAAGTGAAAGGTGTAGGTAGGAAATTTGATAATATATTGTGTTGTTATCCATTGAATGCAAATTTGTCTTATCCTACGAAGGATTCAAAAGAGACCAAATAATTTGTCTTATCCATTGAATGCAAATTTGTCTTATCCTACGAAGGATTTAAAAGAGACCAAATAATTTGTCTTATCCATTGAATGCAAATAAATATTTGTACTTTTATGTTGTAAGAAGTGTGTTGGATTTATCATGTTGTTAGAAGATTCTTGAAATGAATTATTATTATAGAGAGAAGACGAGATAGTAATTAGTAAAAATATATTTTTAAAAGTAATAAAAATAATTTTTGATATTTTAACTGTTTTTAAAAATATAAATAATAGTTTACTTTAAAACTCTTTTATATTTTCATTTATAAGTCAAATTAATATAATTTTTTAAACATGAAATCAAAAAATATTTTCACTAAGGAAACATACCGTTAGTTAATTTTATGTGATTATAATCTTATAAATTTTAATAGAAGAAGAAATGTGATTAATTTTGTTTTTAAAATTTCCAAAATCATTAAAAATTAATAATGTGATAGATTAGAGTGATTCACTTCTCTTCAATTTCAACAATTAATTTAAGTATTTATTTATATTTACATCCACAGAAAAGGGAAAATTAAAATCCCCCTTCAGAAGTTGTTCAACAATTTGAATTTAATAGAAGTACTAGTTTTTCAACCATATATCATGTATACATTATATTACCTCCACGACAAATTTTCAGTTGGCAGTGGCACCAAATCCATTTAACAGATCGCTATTGCATGCATGATACGGAGCCGATTACCACAATCATTAAGTATAGGGGTCGGGGGTGTTTGGTGATGATCGATGAATCTCAACCTTTCATTTCACTCATATATAATGGATGAGAGAGAATATATTTTTGAAAATGGAGTTTAAATGATTGATAATATATTCTATGTTGGGGATAATTTATTATAATATGCTATTTGTTTTAAAAATAATTAATGTCTTACTTTTTTCTCCTTCAGTGTATATTGAAAGAAAAAAAAAATTGATGGAGTAGAATCTCACATTTTGGGGATGCAATTATGTATATGCTATTAATTTTTTTATTTTATTTTAACAATTAAATAATTAATTATTTAATAATTTAAAAAAATTAAATAATAAAATACTAATAATAAAATAAAATACATTAAAATTAATTGAAGAAAAAAAATTGTAGTTAATAAATATGACAAAGTAAATAATTTGATATATTATTTTAATAACTCTCTCTTATTTTATAGATAAATTTATATTATTTTAATAATTTTTAATTTACAGATAATTTACAGATAATTTACAGATAATTTTTAATTTATATTATTTTGTTAATAACTTTTTTTTTTCTCCAAATATAATAATTTAAAATTAATAAAAATAATAATAAAAAAAAATAGATCCATATGTCAAACTTGTTTTTCATGGTAAACACATCATATGCAAAGGGTGAACCACGAAAAAATCTTTATTGGAAGAATCAATTGATGTAGTATAGGGCTGTTTTTTATTTTTTTTATTTTGATAGCTGATTTTATGCAACTTATTGCTGTCATTAGACTTGTAATCATATTGATGTTGCCTCCCTTGGCACATCTTGTGCTAAGTTTTGACTCATTTACTTTTAAAAAATATGTGTTCGTCTAATCGTGTTTAGCCACGCTTACACCAAATATTGTTTAATTATCATGCACATGACATACTAGCACTACCATTGTCTTAATTAATGCAAATGACACTCATGATATTTCTCACAACAATTGCAGGCACATTTATTCAAGTCCAGCATTTCAGTATTTTCATAGAAGCAGACAATTTATAAGAACCAGACAATTGCTCCAACGTGAGGAACAAAAGCTTCAAAATCACAAGCTCTAGCTTCTCAAAATCAGATTTTGTTTGTAAATTGTACAACCTCCTGTAAATTGTAAAAGTTTGATTTTTTTATTTTTTTTTTCAATTGTACGTTCACTTGTAATGTATGCTATTTGTTAAATAGCATAATTAATGCAATAAATTTCAAGTTGGATGGTTTATTATTTTATACCTACTCGTACTACAAGAAAAATTGTGGTAATCGAGAGTATATTTTATCTTTATTTACAGAAGGTCGTAAATAACGTAAAATTACTCATAGATTTTCGTAAGAAGATATTAATCAATGGATAAATAATAGGATATACTTGCTTAAGAAATGTCAGTGGGTAGTATGATTCATCAAGTCTCTATGAATAAACTTGATCATAGATCTTTTGTGGATAAACTCACAAGTAACATTACTCACAGACAGACAATTCCGTGGAAACGTCTAATAATTTCTATTTGATATTTAAAATGTTATCCATGACATGTTTGTTGGTAAATTATCATTTACTCGTGGACTTTTCGTGGATAATGAAAAAATATTTTCATTCTATTTTGTATTCTATTGTTTGTTGTATTTTTTTAATATATTTTTAAAATAAATTGTAAGCATATTAAAATATCATTGTCAAAACAAAGTAAAGTTTTAAATAAATAGTATTTCCAAAGTACACATTATGACTACCATAATTCTCAAAATAAGGACAATTTACACTACTATAATTCTCAAAATAAGTACACTGTCACTACCATAAGCTTAAAAATACACATAACGACACTATCGTAAGAATATATATAGATAATGCCTACAAGTCTAAGCAAAAAATGTAGTCATAACTACGAAATAAAATTGACACTGAAATCAGTATTACTACTCGTCGTCATCATCGTAAGACTTATCTTCGTCATAATTTAGATGAAGACGACGAGTGAGGATTCAACTCGTATGGAAGCAACACGTTTTACCAATGTACAAAAAATAAATGGTGAAAGATACTATCAATAAATATAGAAGAAAAAAAGTACTAAAAACTGACATTTTCACTATAATACAAATGAAATTACTATCAATAAATGGTGAAAGATACACCAATTATTTGTTTGTAATTTACTCTTTTTTATTTTTTTAAATACAAAGATGAATATATTATACAATTTACTCTATTTTGCTTTTCCTCTTGCATTTATTCTTTGAGGAGAATTGAAAGTAGAAACATGTGACCTCTTTTTCCTCTTGATTCAAAGTTTAAGAAATTTCCTTCCAACCACATCAACTCTTACGAGATAGTAGTTGTTCAACCGGTAATGTTTCAACCACAACAACACTACCTATGTGAATGATTACAAATTACTTAATAAAGATAATCAACCATTACAACGTCACATGTTCCCGGTTTCGAGTCCTTAGGGTAAACAAATTTTATAGATCTTGTCCTTTTAGAATTGCATATGACAGACTCAAGTCATCAGTTTATATCTCGTTAATATTCATAACATTCGAAATATACGAAGAGTGAAATAAACAAATTTCACACGACAAAAATCATGTAAAATATCAACATGACAAAACCCATTTTCCATAAATCGAAATCAATATATAAAGTCTAACAGAGCTCTTGTAAAAGTAAACATTAATTATATTTACACTCCTGATGCATTCTCTAGTTTTAGTTCTCCAATTTGCATCTCTTAAATCTTTAGCACACATTAAACCATTGAAAACTGAAATTACTAAATCTAACACAATAACTACACCTATATTTCAAACACGGAAAATCGATCAAAATTACTAAATACGAATAATATCATCTAAGAATCTTACTATTATGATAGAATTAGGATTATTATGAAAAACTCCCCGAAGATATTTTAAAATAGTTAATGACCTCCCTTACGAACTTAACACCTCATAGTTCAGCTATAATGGTAGTAGATCTCTTATACCTATCATACACAACACAACATATATAGAAAAAATGAACAACAACTCAATGCTTTAAGTAAATCAAGTAAATGAGAAATTCAATGTTTTAAGTAATAATTTGTTTAGTTAACAATTTGGTCTTCCATTACACATTATCATCTTGCAATGCTTTAAGTAAATCAAGTTAATGCAGTTCAATGCTTTAATTAACCTTTTTTTCAAACATATATGAACAAAAAAGGCAGATGATTAGTAATCAAGTAAATCATGAGAGTTGCAAACCAAACACAAGAAGGACTAAACTGACACTGTTAGGGATTTTCAAGCTCTTACCTATGAAATGAGATGTTAGGGATTTCAACCAGTTGTGCAAAAACAAAATGAGAGAATGAGTTAGGGTTTGCAAATCAATTAATAAACATTCATTTCCACAACAAATAATCATAAAAATATAACAAATTAGAAAGAGCAAACGAGATAACGACAACGAATTAGAGTGAAACAGAGAGCGAACAAGAGAGAATGAACAACAACAAAAGTGAATGAGAGAGAGAGCGAACGACATAACTATAGAGAGAAGAAAAGAATCAGTGAATGAGACTTTAAATTGGCGGTCAAAGAGCTCTGACCGGCGACGATAATATGGTTGGTTGTATTGGCGCTGAGGCAATCGGAAGGAAAGGGTTTTGCGAGAAGCGGGCGGTTTTGTTCTCATTTACACGGGTTAGTTTTCATTTACTTTTGTTGGTTCTATAGATGTCTGAAGCAACTTAAGTTGAGTTGTATTTTTTAAAACTTTATTTATAAATTTTTTAATTTTATCTACCGACTAAACATGGAGTCCAATTAAATTTCTCGTTTTTTTTTAATATTTATTAGTGATAAATATTTGTAATGTATTTTTATTTGTATTAGTGGTAACTATTTATTTTATAATTTTAATATTATTATTAACAACATATATCTTTTTTCGTGTATTAGGGAAGATTATTTATCTAATATTTTATTTATATTTATCAATGATAAATATTTGTCTTGTATTTTTTTAATATTTATTAATAATAAATATTTGTCCTGTATTTTTTATATATTAGTGACAAATACTGCTACTATAATTTTTTATATTTATCATGACAATATATACTATTTGTAATCTTTTATATTTATTACTGATAAATATTTATTTTATATTTTTTTAATAGTATTTAAAATTAGAAGATAGAAAGAAAAAAAAAGACAAACAAATATGTATTCCATTATTCTTTTATATTTATCACTTATATAATTTTATTGAAACTACAATTTTTTCTTTAAGTAATTATATTATTATCCCGTTAATGCATTCTTTAGCACTTTTATTTTAGAAATGACAATTATAAGTTGCACTTTTTATTGTAGTTTTATGTTTAATATTTTTTGCAGTTTTATGTGCATACTTTTTAATTTTGTCAGCTTTTTTATGTGTGCAGAAACCTTTTTGCAGTTTTTTTTAGTGTAGTTTTTTATTTGAATTAAATCACCAACAAAATATATTACTATTTAATTCCTAAATAAAACAAATGATCAAATTTTAAATAGGCACATTATAATTTTTATAGCACAACAAATTTCCATGGAGCGTTGGTTCCCAAACGATATTTGAATGTGTAGGATGGTGTGTCTATGGTGGAGAGGGAATATGGAGGAAAAAGGTAACTAATCTGATGTAAATGGAGCATCGTAATAGTGTGTGGGCTTGATAAATGTAATTGTTCATATCTTTACCCATTATGAACCACCTAATAAAATAATTCATTCTATAATTTGTCTTCTATTAGTACCTCAAATAAAAATACACCTAAAACCACCAAAGATATTAATCATCGATATCAAAACAATTCAAATAAACTGGTACCACCGGTCGCCGGTGTCACAATCACTAGGTGAAACTGAAATTATGTTGTAGCAACACAAATCCACCAAGTTTGCATGCCAACCGACAAAGTCACTCCATAATTTATGAATTAACGCCCTTACCCCTTATATTAAAGCACTCTATATGATTAAGACCGTACAAAAAATTCATTTACAAGCTATAAATCCATATTTAAATCTAAATTTATTTTAAATATTTAATTAAAATAATATAGTTATCATATAATTCATTTATCAGTCAATTAAATATTTATTCATGTTTTATTTTTCGATTTTGATTTTATTCAGTTATTATTCACTTATGTTTTATTTTTAAATTTAAAATTTAAATTATTTTTTAAAATCTTAATTACTTTCTCTAAATTGTATAAATACAATTTAAATCAAATTAACAAATGTTCTCTTTATCTCATTAACAAAAAAAAATTACTACTTCTTCTTCAATTTCAATAACAACAACAAGGTAGTTATTCTTGAACCACACCAACTTCATTCATTCTTGAACCCTTCCTAATTTAGCAGTAGTTTTTCTTTTCTTCTAATTTCTACATGTATTAAGTTTTGGATAATTCCTCCTTAGCACAAATTTTTAGTAGAAATTTCATTATTTTCATTACTTCAACAAACTCTTATCTTTTCACAACAAAAAATCTATCTCCTAAAATATATATTTGCCTTCATTTATAAACTAAAGTTCATACATTCAATTTTAAAATAATGTTTAAAAACATGATTCATTTTTAATTACTTTATTTTGTACAAATTAGCCTTTTTGTTATTTAGATTTTTCCTTTATGTTTTCTTTTTGGTATCTTATATAAGTTTAACCATTTTTTTCTTTCATATTTATATTAATGTTATATATTATATTTTATCAATATTTCAATCATTTATTAATTTTTTTTATCTTTCATTTCACTTGAGGAAGAATGTCGTATTTTGATAGTGTTGTTGGTTGTCATGTAATAGTGTATAAACTATATTTTACATACGCTGATTATTGATTTGATTATATAGTGAAGATTTATTTAAAGTAATGAAAAGAAAAATATGTTTAAGCTTATTCTTTGTTTTATCATCATAGTTTCATAATGCAAAATTAATAAGTTATATTAAGTTTTCTGTGTGTAATGGTTAAAAAATTGGTTTTTTTTTTTAATTTAAAAAATATTAATATCCAATAGTTGAAAATCAGGCAACCACCCGTTCACTTGGCTGTTCTTAGTTTAATTTCGATTTTCCAGCTTTTCCATCGATTTTATCTCTAGTTGGTTTTAGTCTTAAATTAATTGGACATAGGTCTAATTTTCATTCCAATCGGTTGATTTGATCGATCCAATTTGATTTTTATTAACTTGATAGTTATGATTTAGTTGTTTGACTTTATGTTTGTTGTTAATTAATTGGTTTATATGTTTTGTTGTGTTTATAAATATATTTTAAGTATTAAATAATATATTAGGATGAAATTTGTGATTTTTGAATTATTTAAGTGTTGAAATTCATTCCTAACAAAAAGTTGAAATTCAATCACATTTTTAATTTTTAATTTTTTTTTAATTTTTTTATTTATGATCTAGGAACCTAAACCCAAGTTATTAGTGACCAAATTAGTTTGATTCAGATTTTATATAAAAATTATGAATCCAACATTTAATTCAACAATTCGAATATCCAATTTGATTAAAATCTAAATAAAATCGAATAATTCGAATATCAAATTTGATTAAAATCGATCAATTCAATTTAGTTACAATGTACATCCCTATATATATACCAAATTTGTACGGTTGAGAAATCAAATTTAAAATTTGATTAATTGGTAATACGGACGGGTCCACCTAATCTTTTTAGAAGGGATCAATCTAATAGGGTCCTTCTATCACTATCCAAATAAAATATGGTTCTCCTATAATTTAAAAAGTATCAGTATTGGTCCAAATTGGACAGAACATGATATATAAACGTACATTGTCTTTAAAATGGTGTAGGTGTCGATAATTTGTTTGATTAGGCTAGAGTATTGGTAACGGTCTCTATCCTAGTATAATGACTATATTATGATTATCATCCCAAAAATGACTATATTAGTGAAGATAACAAAGATCCCAACAACCATTTATTTGGTTTTTAAGGTGCTCACTTTGCACGATATTTTTAATTTGGTTTATGAAAAGATGAATATTTCAATTTAATCTTCGATTTTGCAAAATGTTTTTTAAATTTTATTTTAAAATATTTAATATTCATATTAGTAAAGATTAAACTATGAGGCATGCCTACGCTTAATCGTCTAGTCTTTGGATTACTTTGGAACTCGGATCATATTGGCGAGTTATAACTTTATGGATGGGTGTCAACTTGATACATTTGCTACAACTTTAAAAAAGAAATGTTTAATCATAAAAACGTATTTACTAGATTTCAAGAAATGTTTACACTGTCAAGGATTATTTACTAGATTTCAAGAATATATACTGAATGCATTTGCTACAACTTTAAAAAAGAAATGTTTTTTATAGTATTATATTCTTGTTATAGATTCTTTAATAAATAATTTTAAAAATAAAACTTTAAATGAGTAATTGGTTTATTTAAATAGTTTATTATAAAAAAATATATAGTGTTTTATCTATTTGTTACAAATTTTTCAGATAATGTACATTCAAAAATTGAACAAAATGAGAAACTATTTTTTTTTTTTTTAAATCATAAAAATTATTTTTGAGATATATATTTTTTTAAAGGTAATTTTTATTGTATTAAAATTTCTAATAATAAATACATAAATTATTAAATAATAAGATTACTCTTTTAATATGTAATAAACAAATTTAATTTTTTTTACTATCTTTAAATAAAATTTCAAAATAAAAACTAGGAGAATACCAAAAATTACTCTTGAGATAGTTGTTAAAGAATAAAAATAAAAAATATAATTTTGAATGTTGTGCATTGAAAACTTTAAAATTTTAAAAATTAATATTTTTTGTTTAATATTTTATTTTTTGACTTCTTAACAAGTGAAGGGTCCTAATTGTTAATATTACCTTCAAAATAATTTTTCAAAATATAAAGTTAAAATCATTTTAAAAGTTACTTATGAGAATGGGTCGATATAGGAAAAGAGGATGGGTCGATGAAGGAAGTAGCTCAATTTGTAGACACCAAAGAGTTAGAGTGAATCTAACTCTCACCCTATAAAAGTCAAATCAACCTTATGAAAAAGTTTAAAACTTTATATCTAAGTTATCTACAATCTGCACAAAATCAATTCTGCTCGTCATAAAATTAATTTGAGTGAAAAATTTCTAACCAAACGCACCAACACAGATATAAATGATTTGTCAAAAAATAAAACATAGATATAAATGATAGTAAGAGCTTCTTGTTTGGTATTTAATGTTAGGACTTGGTTGTACGGATCAATATGAAAAGTTGTTAAACAATAATTTCAACAAAAAAGATAAGAGCATTCGCGAACGAGTGTAGTAGATATACATCATTTATTCATAATTTTTTTTAATCTAAGTATTTTAATTTCTTCAATTCAATATTAAAAAAAATATACTAATAAAATAGATTTCACTAATAATGTCATATTATTATATTTTAATACTAATAATAATTGATTTATAGACAAACAACGACTCCCTAAATATATAGGTGTTCTATGTACTTCATACTATAATTTTTTTAATGTAATAAAAAGAGCAGGTGCAACATAGAGAGGTTAGTTGAAGAAGCTTATAGTTGAGCCGTCAATTTAATAAATTCTCTAATTATTGATTTCAGGGCATAGGTTGAAGGAGTAAAAAATATTTATAATTTAAAATTTATTTCAATAAAAAAAATTATTTTTTTTCTCACAATTTTTTGAGAAATTAAATAAAAAAATTTAAAAAAAAATTCAAAATTAACAAAATATTAGGGACATATAAACTTTTGAACTCCCTCTTTTAAATTCCATGAAATAATAAGTCAGAGCTTAAAAAAAATTATTTTAATAGAGGACCTAATATTAGAAACTTAATAACAAAAAATTTAAAGAAACTTTGTATTTGAGATTTTTTTTTACGGCTCTAATCTCTTTATGTAATTGTTTCGTCCTCCAAGGAAGATAGATACCCATACAATATAATTTCATTTTTATTGAATAAGCCCCCTATTGAAGATACTTTTTAGGTGTTGTCCTCTACGATTATATGATGATATGCCGGACAACTTCTTCTTATGACATTCATCTCTGTTTTGATCAATTGTATATTAATGAAAAAATGACATACTTCTTTAGATGTAAAAGGTTGAACTGCTAGTTGAATTTGTACGAAAAAAAAATAAGTAAAGATTTATTTAATAGAATGTGTTTGAGAATAATACTTTCAATAACTATTTATGTATTTAAACTAGAAACCTATAATAATGTTGTATGTAATGTTTTTAACCCACTAACTCACATATTAAATTATATTAAATTATATTATTACAACTAACAACACTAATATAAGTAGTTATAGTCATTTGATTGAGTTACAACACAAAACTATCTTGTAGGTTAAAGCTATTAACTTTCATATTGACTTACCACTTTCTTTGTAACTCTATTTTTAATGAAACGAGCATTCATACACGTTTTGAACTTAATCAGTTAATTTATAGTCTAATTAGTTGAGGTGAAAAATATTTATTATTTACAAAAATATTTATTATTTGCGACTAACTTCCGCGTCAACTATACAATTATATGTGTCTTTGCATCTGTATTTTTATGGAAGTCAATATTTATCCACATTTTTGTCTCATAAACTAATATTCTATCAGTCTCTATCTTCATATAGCTCTTAATTTGTTACCTTTCACTTCATCCCAAATATCTTTGAAGTGGCTATATGATCTTTAGACTCGGAAATCTCTTTGTTATAGTCTATTATTCAACATTACCATGAATCCAACAAGACATAATAACAACTTCGAAGTCCTTCTAGACTTGGTAGTCACGTTCATTCATCAATCGACAATCTATTTTATATGAGTTGATTTTGCTTCTACTGATTATGTTTCAATTGATAATCAAACACTTTTACTTTAGTTTCACTTTTGGATGAAGTAAAATATATTTTATATATGTAAAATTGATTTTTATATATTTAGATGTGTTAAAGTATAATTGATTTTGCCTCAATAATTAATTATAATTTGAAGTTAAAATTTAACGCTATTTCTTCTAAAATATATTGATGAAATTACTTTTACATTTAAAATTATCTAAATAATAACCACCTACATTCAACTTCCTTTTAATCAAAATTAATTTTATAAAATAAATTGTCACCCAAAATCAAACACATATGCATGCTTACATTCACTTGTGAGAACCAAAAAAAAATTCAAAGGACTTGAAATTGATTTAGGTATGTTTAAAGTTCTTGATTAGAATTTATTATGCATTCAATCATAATTTTTACACTCAAATTGTGCATTTGAATTTTAAGTGATTATATCAAAATCTAAATCAATTTATCTTAAGCTTACTATTAATTAAAATAACTATACACAATTAATATAATAAAAATCAATTATAATGGCAAATGAAATCTACATTTAGTGGTTATGAAAAATGTAACGTGGAAAACAAATAGAGTAGGGCCCTTTGTTCTTTATGAAAGCCGAACAAATCCAAAATATAGTTAGCCGAATAGATGTATAAATAATGGTAAGTGTAAGTAGTAGTTGTGCTGTGGCTAACAAATAGTAGAAAGAGTAAATCAAAATAATGGAAACTTTGGAGAAAGAGCTAAAGAATATGAGGGAATATTTTAAGAGTGGAAAGACAAAGGAAGAGTGTTGGAGAGAATCGCAGCTAAAAGGATTGCGTCGTTTCCTCATGGAAAGACAGGATGATATCTTCAAGGCCCTCATGCAAGATTTAGGGAAACACCAAGTTGAATCTTTTAGAGACGAGGTATTTTTTTTTTTTTTTTTTTTTTTTTTTTTTTTTTTTAAATAAAGAGACAAGGTATCATTTTTGTTTATTTAATTTTTAAGAATAGGTATATCTTCAAAATTTGTCACCAACACTTTTTTCTTCAAGGAGACAATAATTTTTTCTTCTTTTTTCTTTGTCAATTTCAAAATAATATTAAATGTTGTTTTTCAAAATTATTTCAGCTTATTTATTATTGAAAGAGAAATGAAAATCATCTCAACTTATTTATTGTAAAGAAAAAAAATATGTGTATTGAAATAATAAATAATTAAGGGTGATGTAGGAATTACACAAAGTTGTTTATAAAAAATAACAAAATTTAATGATATTATTGATTTGTGTAAATTACCTTTCAAAGACAGTTAAAAAGGAACAGAATAATACTTTATTTATTCCAAAATAATATTTGTGTTTCACCATTTCATATAAATTAATAAATAATTATAAATGAAAGAAAAAATCTTTTTATAAATATATCGATTATGACGAAACAAAAGGAGTGGTAATAAATGAGATACACATGAGATATCCAAATTTGTCATCAAATATTTTACCAAAAGCACAATATCTTTTCGGAAAGCAAAATTACCTTAACTCGAGGGTATGTTTGAATTTATATATATAAAAAAAACATTTCTTTTTTTGTTTAATTATGTTTGTATAATTTGTATGCTCAATCGAACAAAAAAATGGAGTAAAAGCCCAAAGGAAGCTGAGGTTTCACATAGAGAAGGTATAGCTGTACTTTTAAATGGAGAAGTAGATCTAATTTTATTTTGATAAAATGAAAAGAACATCTGAATCTAAATTTAAAATTCCAACCAAAGAATCCGTTTTGTAATAAAAGAAAAATCATTTACATAAAATTATGTTTGGATTTGTAATATGAAATGAAATAGATTAAAATAGGTTTATGTTTTATTGTTTGAATTGTTAAAAAAAAATGAAATGGAGTAGAATATAATATAATGTTTTCTATTCTATTCCATCACTTAACACTCATTTTGTTCCCATTTAATTAAAAAGGAATGAATGAAATATCACGTTTCATTCCATTATAAAATATCCAAACATTTGTAGTGAATGTTTTATCCACTCCACTCTAATCTACACAATCTTTAATATCCAAACAAGTGACTCATCAAAGCAAAATCAAACATGGATTTTTACAAAGTAAAGGTGTACACACCCTAGAGATAATAAATTGAGAATAAATCAAGAGTTATAAGTATCTAAAAGCTGAATCAATTATTGATCCAATCAAATAACTAAATTAGTAGATCATTGATCGAATCGGTTGGATTATTAATTAAATTGCATGATTATTGATTAGTTTATATGAAAAAAATTATGACATAAATTAATTTTTTTTTTCTTACCAAATGTAAATTTAATACTTGAAATTAAATATTATACTAAATTTTATTTTAAACACTTATATATATATATA
>JBBPBR010000003.1:62777920-62791924 GCA_037974775.1 Cicer pinnatifidum
AAAAAGATAAAGAAAATTGCATATTAAAAATTAAAGGAAGAAAATAGTAATTTATATTAAAAATTTGAGAAAATTGCATTGACCTCCTCTAAATTCTCTTTAATTTACACTCTCACCTCCTCTAATTTTCAAAAAACACTTGCTTTTCCTATATTTATTACAAAAAATACTTTGGATATTTTTTTTGCCACACTTTTGTCTATTCTAATTATTTACAATACAATCCGATTAGAGTTTTCACTATATTTACAATTTGAGAAGTATGTTTATGTTCATAGTGGACTACCAAAATATGCATTCTAGTGTCTATTTTGTGAATGACAGATAAAATTGTAAGCGTCACAGAAACATGTTATGCTTAATTTTTTTTTTATTGAATATAAGAGAAGTAATTACATTTTGAAAACTAATTATTTTTATTGAGTATAGTGGAGGTAAGTATATTTTGAAAACTATAAGGGACGAGAATATCATTTCAAGATATTTCAGATCAATGCAATTTCCCCTAAAAATTTTGTTATTGTGTTGCAATTTAACTCATCCATCAACAAAATTAAAATGATTATTATATGATGAAATCAAACAAAAACACAGGATTGTCACTGGAGCCACTAATAGGAGCAGTAGCTGCTGGAAACACAGCAGTGTTAAAACCTTCAGAGTTGTCTCCTACATGTTCCTCTCTGCTTGCTTCTGGTCTTTTCACTTACTTAGACAATAAAGCAATTAAGGTTATAGAAGGAGGACCAGAGGAATCTGAGAAATTATTGCAGCAAAGATGGGACAAAATTTTCTTTACAGGTGAACATTTTCAATTTTTTTATTTTTTTTAAGTCTAGTATTCTTTCATGTTTTGAGTCTATGTTATTGACTTGTCACTGTTTTTATTTTTTGTTATTTGTAAAAACTAATTTCAGGTAGTGCACGTGTGGGGCGCATTGTGATGTCAGCAGCTGTGAAACACCTGACTCCTGTAACATTGGAGTTGGGTGGAAAATGTCCTGCAGTTCTAGATTCTCTTTCATCTTCCTGGGATTTAGAGGTCAATAATTTATTATTTTTTTTTGCGTATAGTAAGATCTCATCTATTTAGTTTTGAATTTTGATCAATGATTTATAGTATTTTTTTTTTATTTATATACCGATTTTCAAATTTAAGTAGTCTGTTTTCAATTAAAGGACTTTCAATATAACGACGACAAGGTTTCTGAATATAAGAAATTTATATCTGCAAAATTACAGTCAAATACAACTGATAATGTAAATGTAGTCGTGGTATCAAAATATTTAACATCACATGCATAATGCACAATTGTGGCCACATTACATTTATAAAATTTGACCATCAATATCATAGTATGGCTAAAATGAAAGATGAAGGAAGTAACTCACAAGTTACATTTTATTAAGTTATTGATCCTAATTAGCAATGTCACACTATGGTGATTATGATTAAGGTGGCTGTGAAGCGGATTATTGTGGGAAAATATGGGACTTGTAGTGGTCAAGCATGCATAGCGATCGACTATGTCATTGTGGAACGTAGTAACTGTTCAAAAGTGGTAAAACTCTTAAATTCAACTATTCATATTCACTGTTCTCTACTTTTTGTGACATAATGTATTTAAATCATTAACCTTACTCTTGTTTCATTTTATTTTTATAAGGTGGAATTGATGAAGATGTGGATCAAGAAAATGTTTGGAGACAACCCAAAACATTCCAAATCCATAGCAAGGATAGTTAATAAACAACACTTATTTAGATTGAAGAATCTTCTTACTGATCAAAAGGTTCAAAAATCTGTGGTTTCTGGTGGCTCTGTGGATGAAGAAAACTTGTAAATAACACTCTGCCTTTCACAAACTAGTGCTACACATGTAATATTCTCTAAATTCCTTTTTTTTTTCCAAACATTATGTGCTCAAATTAATATGTGTAGATTTGTTGAGCCAACAATCTTAGTGAATCCTCCACTTGATGCAACAATAATGACAGAAGAAGTTTTTGGCCCATTACTTCCAATTATTACTGTAAGTTAGTTTCATTTCATGCAAATATACTTTAAAAATAAAATTTCAATTTCAAACATCTTTATCAATAGAAGTCCATAAAATAGCATATAGCCTTATCACATGCTTATATCAATTATTTTTTCTTACTCACACACTAAATCCTGAGAAGAGAGTACTGCGGGTTCGAATCCACCACACAACATATCAAGTTTATTTCATGACATCTTTTTACTATTTGAGTTGTATTGACGGAACTATTTATATCAATTTTTACTCTAACTTGAAGTTCCCTTAATTTAATTTTGTGTGTAATAATTTGCAGGTGGAGAAGATTGAGGACAGTATTGAATTCATAAGCTGTAGGCCTAAGCCACTAGCCCTTTATGTCTTCACCAAAAACCAAACACTGCAAAAAAGAATGATATCTGAAACATCATCTGGCAGTGTTGTTTTCAATGATGCAATTCTACAAGTATTACTCTACCTAGTAGCATAGTATCCACTGCCAATCTTTTTGTATTTTCACATACCACTTTTATATTAATGTTCAAATTAATAATACACAGCTAAATGTGCATAATTTTTATGTGTGTAGTATGCAGCAGATTCTCTACCATTTGGAGGAGTTGGTGAAAGTGGGTTTGGCATGTACCATGGGAAATTCTCCTTTGACACATTCAGCCATCAAAAATCAATTGTCAGAAGAAGTTTCTTTACTGATTTTTGGTATAGATATCCACCATGGAAACCACATAAGTTTCAACTACTTGAAGTCTCTTACAATTTTGATTATTTGGGGTTGATCCTTGCTGTGCTGGGACTAAAGAGACCATCAAAACGCCATTTGTTTCCCTAGATTCGGTCGCTTGTTGGGAGGGATGTTGAAGTAACCTAGGCTCGTATCTTACCAGATACGAGCCAAGTGGCTGATACTTCAGCTAAATTTAGACTTTCTCTTGATTTCGATTTTATGATCTTTCATTGTATTTTCCATTTTCTTTTTGTGCCTCTCATTGAAGACTATGAGGAGTTTTGATTCCCTATAGGTTTTTAGTTTGTTTCTTTGGGCCTTTTGCCATGTTTTCCATAAAAATAATTATTGGGTGCTTTATTAAATTAATAATTAGTTGTTAAGAATGTGTCTAATAATTCATATCTAGTTTGATCTATCTATCTTTGGTATAAATCGTATCACGACGTCCAACTAAGTAGGCTAATTATCTTTTTAAACTTGATTTATTAATTGAATGAATGATTTGATCTTGAATTTATTTTGAAAAATTAATTTGAATGCAATTGAAACTGAAGTGAAATTATTTGTGTTGGATGTTTTTTCTTGAATTTAAGTTTGAGTAAATTTTCCATTTTAGCATAACTAGTTACATTTTGATCACAATTTTTATTTATATGAAAAACAAAACACGACTTGTACTGTATTTCAAACAATATTGAATTTATGTCTCATTTTATATCAAATTTTGTGTTTCAAATTTACTTAAAAAAATTAAAAACAACATAAATTTTTTTAGAAAGAACATCTAAATTTAAACAAAAACGAAGAACAACGTAAAAAAAAACTTTTAAAAGGAACATCTAAGTTCAAACTAAATTTAGATAAGACATCGTTAACTTGATTTGCTTCTTAGAAGGCATGTCTCCATTTAGCCTCACATTAAATAATAGCACGGATTTGTCCCAAAATAGAATAGCAAGACTAGCGTTAGAAAAATGAGTCTTGTAACATATTAATGGAAGTCAAGGAATCACTTTCTTAGCTTGGTAAAACCTCTTTGGAATGCAAGTTTAACATGATAGAAAATAGCTTATACGGTTCAACAACAATAGTAGAACAATTGTCAAGATTGCAAGCATAAGCTAGCCAAAGTGAAATTGCCATGATAATCTCGAATAACCCCACCACAACCAACATTACTCAATGGATGTGAGACCACTCAATCAGTATTAACCTTAACCAGTTTATCGGGAAAGGGAGACCACATGATAGACGAAACTCTTGTCTGTCAAGCTTGATGCCAGTTTAAGAAATTGATTATGAGTACCTAGAATTTCCTTACAGTAGATATTAGGCAAATAGAGGCTAACTTATTAATGTATATTAATATACCTCTATTAATATATCTCTATATTTTAGGAAAGTAACCGAAATAAAAAAATACCAAAATGCTGTACTTTTCAAATATTTTGTACTTTTCAAATATGCGAGGAGATCGCTCCCCCATGCTATTATTGGAAGAATAATTTTTTTTGGTGACTATAAGAAAATAAGATTAAGTGGTTAATTTATCTTCAAAATAAAAAAGAGTTATTATAATAATATAAATTTACCTACAAAATTAAATTAAATTAAAGGAAAAAAAATACATCAAATTTAAATTAACGATGTACTTGATTGCAAACTGAGATTAGGTAGATATTGTTTTTCAATTTGATGTATTTTTTTTTCTTTCTCCAAATCAAAATCAAATTGAAGAAAAAAAAATAGGAGGAAGTGGTTAACAAAATAAAATAAAATGACTAATTTAAACCAAATAGTTGTTATAATAATATAAATTTATCTACAAAATAGGAGAAAGTGATTAAAATAATATAACACTTTATTTGTTTTGACACATATATGCATTTTTTTTCTCAATTTAATATTTTATTTTTTAAAAAAAGTTACATAAGTTAAAATGAGAACAAACATATTTCAAAACGTATAGATGGTCGCTTCCCCGAGATGCGACCTCTTATTGCCACACAAAAAATTCTTCCCATCGCAAACTCAGGGAGCAATTTAGTAGGGCATTTTGATATATATATTTTTAAATATAGGGTAATATGGTTACTTTTCTTAAAAATAGGGATATATTAATAAACTAACCTTGATAATGACTTATTTTAATAAATTACAATCAACTTTGTTTATTTTAATTTGCTTGTAATAATTTTAATTTAGATTCAGTTGATATCATGTGTAAGTGAAACTACTTTATTTCTTTTTATTTAATTTATTTAGATTTAGATATTATCTTGTTATAAATAGGCATTCACAACATCACTTTTTAAATGAAATCGAATTTTTATTAAGGAGAATATAGAGTGAGCAAATCTAATTTTTGGATTAGAATTTTATTGATTGTTTTTCTTATTATTGTGGCGATTCTTCTCTGACTTATCAATCTTTTAGATTGTGACGTCTTTCTTCTCTATCTATCCCATATTTGTTTATATCTTTTGTCTTTTATTTTACCATTGTATTTTAAAAATAGGCATTCACAACCTCACTTTTTAAATGAAATAGAATTTTTATTAAGGAGAATATAGAGTGAGCAAATCTAATTTTTGGATTAGAATTTTATTGAATTTTATCAATTGTTTTTCTTATTATTGTGGCGATTCTTCTCTGACTTATCAATCTTTTAGATTGTGACGTCTTTCTTCTCTGTCTATCCCATATTTGTTTATATCTTTTGTCTTTTATTTTACCACTGTATTTTAAAAAATCACTTGATAAATTCATCATCTCACGTGAAAGCAACTCAAATCAACATCAAGAGTAGACCACATGATTTGGTTAAATATAGTCATTCCTTCTTCACAAAATATTGTATGTCGCAACTGCAAAGAATACATACAAACCTAATCCAATATGTTGGTAAGTTGAAAGAAAGAATGATCAATGTGATGAAGAGCACGTGAAACAACAACAAACTGAGTGCAATCACACATTGCATGGATGATGGATTCATCATCACTTTGCATAAAGGACAAGTTGTAGAAGAAGATATACCCCTTATAGCGCGCATCATATTCGCATGAAGAGAGGCAAGAAGGGAGGACTGATCCACACGCCAATGGAAGACCAAGATGCAGTCAAGACCCCTCCACTGCAACCCTAGTAAGGCAAGTATGCACTCTTGATGAAAAAGATGAAAAAGATCCATCCATAGAATCAAAAAAGAGTATCCTCATTTCCATTGGATTTAGGAAGACGCATATTGTTGTTTTTGAGTTTTGAAAATTGTTTAAAAATCAATTTATACCACTGAAGATATTATTGAGTTGAGTCGTGGGTAAGGTCACTCTCTTTAAGAAGTTTTGCAGCACTGCTCAAATTGTGCAAGGCATGAAGTAGAGAAGTCGATTTACAATGAAGAGGGGTTTGAATTGTAAATCTCCATATTTAAATTTTTTCTGATAATATGATGACTCTTCATCATATGCATAATTTTTATTGATTTTAGTCTTATTTATCTTTAATCATTAGTTAATTTAATGAGTTATTTAATATATTTTGTTGATTTTAGTTATTTGATTTAATGAAATCTTTTTGTTCTTATTTTCTTAATTAAGTAGAGATTTTTCGTAGTTTTGCGTTGTTACTTTGTTTTAGTGCAGTGCTGAATTTTGGTGAGAAATCAACATGACCTATATGGAGTATTTCATCCATATCTGGAGTTATAGATGTCCAATTGGAGTCAATCCAAGTGCTAATGAAAGCTAAGATTCATATCTACAACTTTTATGAAGACACCGGGACCCAATGCAGACTCGAAAGATGAGAAAAATGCAAAATACGTCAGACAGCAGATGCTGTGCGCCTGGAGCGCGCCCTGCGCGCCTGGAGCGCATTTTTCATGTTTCAGCTCTGCCAACGCGCGCCTGGAGCGCGCCCTGCGCGCCTGGAGCGCGTGACGCGCATCAGCAATCATAAAAACGCAATTTTTTACTATTTTTGGATCTTTTTGACTCTTGGGAACTTGGGAGACTTGTGCCCTAGCATAGAAACTCAAAGACGGCCGTTTCTAACGCCATTGAAGCAGTTTTATCAAGAATCATCCATGAATCATTCTTGTAATTCTTCTTTAATCCTTATCTTTTGTATCTCTGCCATGAGTAACTAAACCCTATTTGTTAGGGATGAGTGTAACCAGATGAAACCCTTATTTTTCTGATTTGATTTCTAGTTATATGAATGAGTTTATTGAATTGTTTTTCTCATCTCTGTGCTTAATGCTTTTTATTGCTTGATCAACATTAAAATGTTCTACGGTTTGTATTTTGAAACGGAAGTGGACTTTACGAATGCTTGAGATGAGAAATTCATGAATTTGTAGTCTAGGGATAGATGCAGGTCATGAAACCAATTAAATTAGTTGCAAAGCAATAATTTACAAGAGAATTTCTATACGGTAATGCTTAATTCTAATCTTAAATCTACTAAGGAATTAAGGGTTACTTTGGAATTAAAGGTTCTGTCACTAAGACATTAGGGCAAGAATAATAAAGATAATTCGGTAATAATTCAATAAAGGAATTCAGTAACTAGGATCATATTAGACACCAAGGTTGGATTCGAAATGAAACTCATCCCTGACATTTTTCTCATTATAAAAGATCAATTTTATTACTGTTGTTAATTTCAAATATTATTTCAATCAACTTGAGAACCTTTTGTTCAATTTTAGTAATTAAATATAATTCAATAGTAAAACGCAATCCTTGAGTTCGACACTCGGTACTACCGTTTTATTATTACTTGCAACGATTCAGTACACTTGCTGAAACGCTATCATAATACTTAAAAATTCAACTCAAGAATGATCTTGGTTAAGAAAACAGAAAACGGAGAATATTCTTAGTTAGCTTAAAATCAGAAATTCAGTTTATATTTTTAACTTAAATGATTAATCATACTTGATAAATGAGGAGATAAGAGGAATAATACCATATGGTAGGAGGAGCGGTGGCAACAATTGTGGTCAAGGGAATGAAGGAAGTGCAAATAGATGGAAGAGTGGAAAAAGAGGTAGTCACTGGGGGTAAGGGATCAAAGGAAGATTATTGGTTGATGGAAGGACCAAGAGTGTCGGGAAAGATTAACAACTGATTGATTCCACAAATGGAGGAACTGGTTTTTTTAGGGGAAATGAAGATAGGAGACATGGTGCTGACATGATGGTTATGAAGTAATGGGCACAAGTCATGTGGTGGAGAGTGAAGGGTTTGTGAGTAAGAAAGGAAGTCAGTGGATGACAGAGTGGAAGGTTGAGGAAAAACAGAGAAAGTGTGAAGATTGATGGGCTGATTTGGAGAACGTTCTCGGTTTGCTGGACAACATTTTAGAGCAGTTTCAGTGACTGCTTCTGGTTCTGAATCAATAGAATGAGATGGTGAAGCTGGTTAAGGCGTCGCAACTCTCTTTCTATCAGATGAAATTGTAGGTGGAGTTGGTCTTGATGATGGAGAATGTGAACAACTCATGGAGGTTGATGATGGTGAAGATGATCAGCTGTTGGGGATTGCTAAGTCTTTAACTTCCAGTTCTAAGGGTGGTCAATATCACAATGATGTTATAAGGTTGTTGTTGGATTCAGTTTTAAATCGCATATCCCGTCTTTATCTTTCTTTCCTTTCATTTTATCGGGGGAATGCCTTAAGAAAATGGGATATGGGGATAGTGTGTTGGGGCATGCATTTTTGCATGCGGATCGATTTGTTCTTTCCATTTCATAAAGTGATTCAGATTGTGGAGAAGATGAAGTTTGTAATAGAGGGAAAATGAAGGGTTTTGTGGGTACAGTTGCAACAGAGTTTTGTGCTTTTGAAGAGAAGAATGCAATGATGGTTTGAACCTAGGGAAGATGAAGAAATTTTAGGACGGGAAGCTTGACAGCGTGTTAGTGAACCTTTTGAAGACAAGAAGACACACACATTAAATGCCAAATTTTGAGTTTTCCCTTTTTCTGCACAAGAGAGAAAGTGACGATGCAGAGGAGAACGTTGGTTGAAAAACAGAGAATGATGCCTGGAAAATGGAGATTCATGAACGTTCTCCGTTTTCTGCATAAACATAAATTAACACGAATTTTGTGGATTTTTCACAATTTTCAGTTTTTCTTTGATCAAATTGAAACTATCCTCAGCTAGAGGCTTTGTGAAAATGTCAGCAAGCTGATTTTTATTATCACCAAAGATTAATTCAATATCTTTATTGTTAACATAATTATAAATAAAATGATGTTTTATTTCAATATGTTTTGATCTAGAGTGTTGAATGAGATTTTTAGATAAATTGATTGTACTAGTATTATCACAGTAAATTAGAATCCCGGAGCAACTGACAGATAAGTCTTCAAGTTGATTTTCAATCCAAATAACTTGTGAGTAACATTTTATTATTGAGACTTATTTAGCTTCGGTGGTTGATAAAGCTATTGTATTTTGTTTTCTGTAAGACCAACTTATCAACGATTCACCTACGAACTGACATGCTCCACAAGTGCTATTTCTTTCAATTTCGTAATCAACATCACACTATGCTACAAGATCCAAATGAGAACCATTTATATAGCAAAGGCCAAGATCAATAGTTCCAACAAGATATCTAAAAAATCATTTTACTGCAGCTAAATGAGATTCTTTTGGTGCTGATTGAAATCTAGCACATAATCTTACTGTGAATACGATATCAGGCCTACTGACGGTTAAATAAAGCAAAGAACCAACCATTCTTCTATATTCCTTTTTTGAAACAGATTTTCCATTTTCATCTTTGTCTAACGAGGAGGATGGATGCATAAGAGTAGACATAATTTTTGCTTCATTCATTTTGTACTTAGTTAACACATCTTTAATGTATTTTTCTTGACAAATAAAGATACCATTTTCATATTATTTAATTTACAAGCCAAGAAAATACCTTAATTTTTCCATCAAGCTCATTTCAAATTCACTTTGCATGAGTTTTGAAAATATTTCACACATTTTTTCATTTGTTGATCTAAAGATAATATCATGAACATATACTTGAACAACAAGTAAATCATTTTCTCAGTTTTCTTGAATAATGTAGTGTCAATTTTTCGTCTGGAAAATCCATTTTTAATTAGAAAGGAACTTAATCTTTCATACCAAGTTCTTGGTGCTTGTTTTAATCCATATAGAGCTTTGGTAAGTTTGAAAACATGATTTGGTTTTGATTGATCCTCAAAATCAGAAGGTTGTTTTACATAAACTTGTTCATTTAAAAAACCATTTAAAATGCACTTTTAACATCCATTTGAAACAACTTAACAAGCTTTATGGGATGCATATGCAAGAAGTATACGAATAGCTTCTAACCTTGCAACTGGAGCAAAAGTTTCTTCGTAGTCTATACCTACTTACTGGTTATAGTCTTGAGCAATTAATCTTGCTTTGTTCCTTACAACCTTACTTTCTTCATCTAATTTGTTTATGAAAAACCCAGTGTGTACCAATGATTGTTTGATCCTGTGGATCAGGTACCGAGGTCCATACCTCATTTTTTTCTCGAGCTGCAGCAGTTCATCCTTCATGGCTTCAATCCAATATTGATCAACTATGGCTTCTTTAACTGATTTTGGTTCAATTTGAGATATCATTGCCATATTGTTTTCATCATTCTTAAATGGTTTTCTTTTTCGAATCCCATCAGTTGTGTCTTTAATGATTTGTGTTTGAGGATGATCTTATGTTGTTCTCCAGCTTTTTGGTGGAGAATGAAACAAAGATTGTTTATATATCTCGGTTTCATGCAGATTGTTCTGTTGTAGCATACCAAATTGAACTTCTTCTTCCTCATCTTTTTTACTCAAATCCAAATCATCAAACTCATTAAATAATATATGCATACTGATTTCTACAACTTTAGCCCTTAGATTAAACACTTTATAGCCTTTAGAGTCGGTTGAATAACCTAAGAAGATTGTTTCGTCAGATTTTGCATCAAAATTTCCAAGAACATCTTTGTTGTTTAAAATATAACAATAGCATCCAAAAATGTGAAAATAAGAGAAGTTTGGTTTCCTATTTTTCCAAATATCATATGAAGTTTTGTTGATAATTTTTCTTATGGATACATGATTTAAATTATAACAAGAAGTGTTAATAGCTTTAGTCTAGAAATATCTTTCAACATTAGATTCTTCCAAGATTGTTCTTACCATTTTTTGTAGTGTTCTTTTCTTTCGTTCAACAACTTCATTTTGTTGTGAAGTTCTTGCACATGATATATGACGTGAAATGTCAAGTTCATCAAAAAAGATTTTAAAAGAGGCATTTATGAATTCTCCTCCATGATCAATTCTTACAGAAATGATGTTGAATTCTTTTTCATTTTGTATCTTTTGCAAAAAGTTTTAAATACATTAAACACATCATTTTCTGTATTAAAAATAATACCCAAGTATATCTGGAAAAATCATCAACAATAACGAAACCATATTTCATTCCACCTAGACTTGTGTTGTTTGGCCCAAAAAGATCCATGTGAAGCAATTCAAGAGTTCTGTTTGTAGTTATAAAATCTTTTGAATGAAAATTGCTCTTGACTTGCTTTCCTTTGCGCAAGCTTCACATATTTTATCTTTATCAAAATTTAGTTTGGGTAATCCTCTAACAAGATCTAGTTTTGAAATTTTTAAAATTGTTTTCATACTTATATGTTCATTCTTTTTATGTCATATCCATTTATCTTTATCGATTGACTTAAAAAATGATTCATCAGATAGTTCTTCAAGATATAAGACATGTAAGTTTTTCTTTCTATTTCTAGAAAAGAGTATTTCTCCAGTTTCAGTTTTTCTGACTTCACATACTCTTGGTAACTAGTAAATAAGTGACATTAAGCATGATCCACTTAGACATCTTTACGAATTATCTCAATTATAAATACTTTTAAGTGTCAACTAGTAAATTTGTGTAGGCTACAATATTTTAATTCTTTTATTGTCTTGCTAATATGTATTTTTAGAATTTAATTAATTCTCCCTGAATTTTATTTTATTTATTCTAGAAGTATAAATGTTTTTGAAACTTTTACAAAATTCATATTAATGTTTTCATAAAAAATAAAATAATTTTTAAACTTTTAAATAATTAAATACATAAATTTTAAGATAAAATTTATACACTTTATTTGCTAACATGTGCTTTTGAATCAGAATTTACATGCATTTGTTTTCTTTTAGGTTGCTTATTTATCATTTTACTTTCTTTGCTTACAATAAATATTGTTTAAAATTTTCTAATATATATTAAGAAATATAATAATTAAAAGAAAGAGATATCTCATTTTACCAAAATACTTATTTTGATTATTGATAAATTTTTTTATTCTTATCAATGTAAAATATAATAATATTTTATAAATTATATAGATAATAATAATTGAAGAGTATATATATAGAAAAAAATATTTAAAGTTGCTTTAAAAATTGTGAATGACATTCTTTTTGAAATAATAATTTTTGTTAAAGTGACGCTCATTATTATAAAACGAAATAAGTATTTTACAAGACTTATTAGTCATTTTTAGGTAGCTGGTATGTGATAACAACTGAACTCGCATTCGCGGGTACCTATCCAAAGCTGCTTATTTTAGATGGGAAAAATCCGTTTTAATTAGGTGCAGGTGCGGGTGCAAATTTTCCCCAAAATTAAAATTTGGAAGCGGAACGGTATTACCACCCCGCACCTGCACCCTAACCCGCCCCACACGTAATATTATTATAATTTTTAAATTTTATACACATATACATATTAAATATGCTTAATATTTTTTTAGTATTAAAAATGATAATCATATCTCTATATAAAGTATTTTTTAATTTTATTATTGCCTAATAATTATTATATTAATTATAATAATTATGATTTTTAAATTTATAATTTTATATATATGAATGGATGTGGGCGGGAAAATCTGAATCCCGTTGCAGTGAGGATAGTTGAGTACGGGAATGGATGAGACAAAATCCACTCCTGTCTCACCCTGTTGCCATTCCTAATAGTTGACAATGTCTTAATTATGGCAAAGTAATGTAGATCATATTTCACTCGTTAGGGCGTTTATGTAGATCATATACAAGTCCTAAAAGGGCAACTATGGTATTTAACCCAATATAGAGCAATGGTAGTAAATAAACAAATTGATGTTTCAAATTATAAGCATCTATTAAATTAGTCTCTAAATTTTGCAAATTAGCAATTACATATATGAAATTGTAAAATACTTCTTATAGAATAAAATATAAGTAAAAATGATAGTAGAAAAATTGATCTATTTGGTTAAAAATTATGACTAGATACATCAACTTTACAATTATCATTTTGCTTATATTTCATCAGAAAGTAGTATCAATCATAATATATAGTCTATCAGTAAGCTTTTGTACTTACACATTTTGATGTGACACAATAACCGAATATATAGTTTATCAAAATTAATCCCTCATCAACGTCATCTTTTCGAAAACAAATTTGATAATAAAATTTTGTCCTCACAAAAACAAATTATGAGTAATTGTAATTATGTATGAACTTAATATTGACAAATTAATTTATGAAATATTTAACTTTTAGAGGAAAATTAATTGATGTTGTAATGACATTAATATGAGATCAATACATATATATAAACTACACTTTCAATTAACATATCAGATCATAGTCTCTAATTATAAAAGTTTAAATATGAACTATTTGGATTAATATTTTATAATTTCAATAATGTACTAGCAAGAAACTCGTGGTGACGCACGAGTAACACGTCGTTGATATTTTATATGTGCATAATTTATACATCAAACAAAAATTATCATTTTATTTACATTGATAAATATTTGTTCCGTATTTTATTATATTTATTAATGACAAAAATTTGTCTCATGTTTTTTT
The DNA here is from genome assembly GCA_037974775.1 of Cicer pinnatifidum. NCBI lineage: Eukaryota > Viridiplantae > Streptophyta > Magnoliopsida > Fabales > Fabaceae > Cicer > Cicer pinnatifidum. Next base: position 62,791,639 of record JBBPBR010000003.1, read on the forward strand.
TTTTTAATATTTATCAATGAAAAATATTTGTTTCATGTATTTTTTAATATTTATCAATGAGAAATATTTACCATATTCTTTTGTATGTATCTGTGACAAATATTTGTACTGTGATTTATCATATTTATCAATGACAAATATTTGTCTCATGATTATTTTTAACATTTATAAATGACAAATATGTGTCCTTTTGCATGTATGTGTAATAAATGTTTGTCCTATGATGTTTTATATTTATCATTATCAAATATTTTTTTTCATGCTTTTTTAATGTTTATCAATGAAA
>JBBPBR010000003.1:62808878-62825057 GCA_037974775.1 Cicer pinnatifidum
GGTGGAGGAGGAGACTTATAAACATATGGAGGTGGTGGGGATGGAGATGGTGGAGGTGGTGACTTGTAAACATATGGTGGGGGAGGAGAGGGTGATGGAGGAGGTGGAGACTTGTATACATATGGTGGAGGAGGTGAGGGTGATGGTGGAGGTGGTGACTTGTAGACGTATGGAGGAGGAGGTGAAGGTGATGGAGGTGGCGGTGACTTATATACATATGGTGGAGGAGGAGAGGGTGATGGTGGAGGAGGAGATTTGTAGACATATGGTGGAGGAGGTGAAGGTGATGGTGGAGGTGGAGATTTATAAATATATGGTGGTGGTGGGGAAGGAGATGGTGGGGGTGGTGACTTGTAGACATACGGTGGAGGAGGAGAAGGGGATGGAGGTGGCGGTGAGTTGTAAACATATGGTGGAGGAGGAGATGGTGATGGTGGAGGGGGGGACTTGTAGACGTATGGAGGTGGTGGTGATGGAGAGGGTGGTGGTGGACTCTTATAGACATATGGAGGAGGAGGCGAAGGAGATGGTGGTGGAGGGGACTTGTAAACATAAGGAGGTGGTGGTGATGGGGATGGTGGTGGTGGAGATTTGTAATAATATGGTGGGAATTTGTGGACATAAGGAGGTGGTTTGAAGTAATGTGGTGGACGCGCTCCATGACTTGGTGGTTTGTAATAGTAAGGTGGGTGTCCATGACTTGGTGGTGTTGGGTGTGGATAGTAATTGCTAGGTTGGCCTCCGTAGTAAGGCTTATCATCATCAGCAGCTACATTGGTAGCAATTATGCAAATTGCTATTACATAGATGAGTTGAGGCCAGTGCCTCAACCCAACTGAGGTTCCCATATTTCTCTAAGTGTGTGTAGTTCTATACTCGTGGATGAGTGTTAGCTAGTAAGTGCGTTTGCTTGGTAAAGCATGCATTCCAACTCTTTATATAATGTTACCGTAGCATGTATTATAAGATTTATTTATTTGCCAAATGCATTACAACAGCCTGGCCAAATGTTTTAAATTATATTTCTTTTAGAGTTTAATTATTATACATTTAATGATTGTTTCGACTTTCGAGGCTGATTCATTCTATATCATTTTGTATTTTAAAATCTGTATTGTGGTCTTCCATAAAATGAGTTAATATGTTTTCCACAACATGGGCATGAACAAAGTCAATGAATTATAGAGTAGGTGATGATGGCAAGGTAACGTTGAATGAGTTATTTGTATGTTTTTGTTGGATATGACTTATTTGTAAGATTGTATGATTTAATATGAACAACTAATAATTGTGAAAACGCGTCAGAGCAGGCATAGTTCTGATTGTTTCCTTTGGCTTATAGAGGAGAACTGGCAAGCATAATTTAGAGAGCCTGAAGTGTGAAACAGGTGATATAGTCAAATTACTAATTCCAAACTTAGTGGATTATAAAAATGCAAAATCATCTACGTTGCTATAATTTTTATGCCAATTTGTTGTCGGTGAATTAATAAACTCTCAGCTTAATTACTTGTTAAAATGGTGCTGTATGATAATCAGTAATGACAAATGGTAATATGTATCGTAAGAAAATTGCGACGTATGGCTTTAAATATAAATTAATTGACTTGGTGTGTGTATATAGTTTTTTTTTTTTGACGGCAGTGTGTATATAGTTATTGTCAATCCCAATTTATATATTATTTTTATATTGAGAAATTCGTGTTATCAAATTTTTTTTTAAAAAAAGCATGTATCGACATGATAAACATTTCAAGATTCTATTTGCCACTTTTCACTTGTATCTCTCATATTTTTAAAACACATTAAAAGATTATTTTATTTTTTTATTGCATATATAAAAATTTAATTCTTTTTTTTTTTTTTTTCCTTTTACTTTTGACTCATACTTTCGAAACTTTGACTAAATCCCAACATTTTCGAATGTTTCAAAACTTTTAAAACATTTGAAAAACACAACTTTCGAAACAGAAAAATTTCAAAAAAAATTATAAGTTTCGATCAAATTAAAACCTCCGAAATAAGAAAATTTCAGAGTTTTAAACCTTCGAACATTTCAAATATTTGAAAATTTGATTTTTAAATATTCACAACTTTCAAAAACTTAAATTTTTGAAACTTCAATTTTTAAAACATTTGAAGGTTTTAAAACATTTGCAATTTTTGAAAATTTCCAATTTTTTTAATTGATATGATAATTAATATGTTAATTTAATTTTAAAGTGTCTAGAATCAAATTGCGAGAGGAGAAATTATTCGTATTATCGTCAACAATAGAGGCCATAGAGGTGATAGATGCGATAGAGTTCCACCCATTGCATCATATTGATGAATGAATGAATGAAGTTAAATGTCTACCTCACCAGCATCGTCGTAGACGTGGTTTTAGGTCTCAATTTGCAATTTTTGAAAATTTCCAAATTTTTTTTAATTGATATGATAATTAATATGTTAATTTAATTTTAAAGTGTCTAGAATCAAATTGCGAAAGGAGAAATTATTCGTATTATCGTCAACAATAGAGGCAATAGAGGTGATAGATGCAATAGAGTTCCACCACTGCATCATATTGATGAATGAATGAAGTTAAATGTCCACCTCGTCAACATCGTCGTAGACGTGGTTTTAGGTCTCATTACCTTGCGAAGATGTTCATGAGCCTGAACAGATGGATTATGAGCAAATCAATGAGCAGAACGTGGACAAACAGATTCAAAAGTCCAGATTCCCTGGAGAACCATTGTGACATTGGTATTGACACAATATGAACATCACACAAAGCTTTGAGGATATGGGAAGGAGAAATATATTTTAATTAATTAATTTTTTTAATTAAAAATAAGTAAATATTATATTTAGTATAATATTTTATTATTATGTTTTTTAACTACTCGTAAGATCATGACTCGTTGAAGGTGATCACACTTGGCTTAGAAACTAAAAAATGGCGTACCTATATTACATATTGTAACATTGAATTCAAGAATTTAGATATGTATACCTGTCTTTAGCTTATTTGGCGATGGTCGACACTGGTATTATAGATGCCTTTGAAGAAAGGTGGCATCGAGAGACTAGCTCGTTTCATATGTCATTTGGAGAGAAGACGATCACACTGGACAATGTCACGACTCACAACTCTTCTTCATATTCCTCCCCGTGGTAAAGTCTTCGATGCACCAATAAATATGAACACTGTAGTGGTTGCATGATTTATATAAACGTCTTATTCAAACTAACATATTTGAGTGTGCTGCTAAAACGTACCTCTTGCACTTTGTGGACAACACTATTTTTCCCGACATAACTCACACTCGTGAGGAGGCAAAATATATTAGTTTATTCATTGATTTAAAGTGTTGTCGGAACTATGCATGGTATGTCGCTGTATTGGTTGTGCTATATGACAATTTTGGATATGGAGTTGTTCACGACACTAGGCATCTCGAAGGATATTAAGTTGTGTTATTAAATTATTAAGTTGTATTTTTAATTGACTAAATTGTCTTTTATTTTTTGTGCAGTGCTAGATTTACGAGTATTTTCCTAATAACATCTGTAAGTGGGGCGATAGTGGAACAGTTCCTGAGCATATTCCAAGAGCTTGTAGGTGAACTGTAAAACACGTTTTTGAAGGCGGGTTGCTAACATATCGATAGAGACTTCATGTTATTTTGCTTAAGGATATACTGTTTACACTCAATGAAGTTGACCGAGCTAAACATCCTTTTAAAGCACCGTTGATGTTCTCTAGCTACCTTTGTTGGGGTTTGGCTACATTCGTTGGGGTGGAGTTTCATTCTCATATCTATTGAAGCGATGTATTTGACAATTTAGTCGCATTCAATGTATTATATGTGACGTTCTTATGTTGTCAGCTAATATAGATTGGGAATGGCAGAATACTATGAGAGCATATACAACGACCTTTCATAGTCAATCACCCCAGTGACATTTCCTGGTGAGGTATATGAGGACTATTATGCTTGGTATTTAAATGTTTCACATCCTCTGATGTTCCATTTGCTAGTCCACCTCCACATGTTGATCCACATGTGTCATCATCTTCTGCACAAGTTGGTCTATCTTCGGCACGAGATTGTAATGCTTCTAAACTATTATAGGGGGATATACATATGGTAAATCTAGAGGGTGGAGTTTATGTGATGTTAAATGAATTACTCCGCATATTCTCGAGAGACCATCAATAGATTGCATTATGTATGATAAATATATTTTGTATTCTCAATATTTTGTATCAGGAAATTCTATTATGATATGAATTTTCAAACATCAATTGTATTCTATAAGTAAATGATTAAAGTTTCTCTATTTTGTGAGGTAGGTTGCAAAAGACAACCAAACTTCAATTTTATTTGAACAAAAAAATATTAAACATTAATTTACTATTAAGCAGTATTATCAATCATAAATTTTATCTATACCCAATGACTTTCATTGACAAATCCAATTTCTATTAAATAATTAAGAGAAGAATCATTTGATGGTGGTTTATTTAGCATAAAGAATGTCATATTCAAATTACGAGACAATGACACTAGAATAACATTATATCTTGTTGCTATCACGTAACCCAATTTTGGCATAGTCATCTACTTTTCTTTTTCTTGAACACCCAAACTAAAAATCTTCAATGAGTTTTGCATTGTTGCAATGATGTCATGGAAAACATTGAAATAACGATCTTGATGTAGATTGATTTCTTTGTCTAAATATGTTTGAATTAAAGACCAAGATTCTTCAGTCCAACCTAATGATGCTGCAAACTAGGCGATAACCACCATTTTCATCAGGCACAACATCTACTTTGTCATTGATATACTGATGAGTAAAAATATAAATATGTTTCTTAGATGGTTGTTTTGCATATTATTGAGATGGTTGCTTTGGAGATTCTAGGGAGACATCGACATACTCCCAATATCAAGGATCACGAGGAGCATCAAATTATTTTCTCTTTTTATTAGCTCCATTGGTTTTCATTTTATCAAGGGGTTGACACATTGTTGTTGTATATGGATATACAAGTTCACACATTTTTGCCTTGAATATCATTTGACCAACAATACCTTGCATTTTCATGTATGCTTTCATTGTCTTTCACTCCTCTAAAAAGTCATATTGTGATAAAGATTCTTCATTCTCCAACTCATATTTGTACTTAATTTTCTCCAAAAAATATGAATGCTATCTAAATGGATGAGAGTATTAGATATTTGCAAAAATGCCAACTCACAAGGTCCAAAGCCCCCTTAAAGAAATCCTCTATTAAAACCATAATACTATGTCCCTATCGAAATAATTTTTTTTTTTTAAATTATGACCCATTAATTCATTATTTTTTGTGGGTTTTAAGTAAGGGGACTCGTGGATCCAATGTTTTGTTAATTTATAATTTTTTTTTTGAAAAATTTTTGAATTTTTTTTTCTCAAATAAATATCGAAAAAAATCTAAAACATTTGTTTCTCAAATAAAATTGATTTTTTTTTTTTATCAAAAAAATTATTTTTCTCAAAAAAATCGAATTCTTTTATCAAATAAAAAAAAAATCATGAAAAAAATAAAAAAGATTTATAAATTATTTTTTAACAGAAAAAAATCGAAATATTTTTATTGGAAAATTTTCAGGAAAAAAATTATTTTTTAAAAAACAGTCAAAAAATATTTGTCAAAAGCTTTTTTGAAAGATAAGTTTGAAAAAGTGGTCCAATAAACACCACTTAGAACACAAAATTTTAGTGGTTTTATTTAACTTTTGGGGCTCATTTTATTGGGGCCTTAATAATTATGAAATTTTTGGCCCATAAAATATGTGGGTTGGGGCCAATAATTAGTGGACTTTTGAAATTGACGGTTCTACTTACAAACACATGGTAATCCATGAGTTGTTCTGATAGAACAATCACATATTGTTTTGTTAGTACCTACAATATTTACCCACTTTAATTGTTTATTAATTTTTTAAAACATTTATTTGATGGAAAATGATGCAATATTTGGTAAGATGGTAAATTATACATATGCTCAACATCGATAATGGTTTTTTAGAAAATACGCTTTGATACTACACATTTGGTTCTTCAACATCATATTAACAACATCTCAACTTTTACACAGGTCTCTATTACTAGTTTGCAACATGTGTTTTTCAATCTCCAATGAGCAGACATAACTCTACAAATAAATTAAATATTACAAATTAAAACAAATCACATAAATTACTCAATCATATTTCTAAAACAAATTATAATTTAAAAGTACTTTTTGGTCGTTGTATTCTCTAAATGCATCACTCTATTAGTCTAAGCTAGTACAAATTTATCTTTGTAAGGTGTGAACCCTGCATCACTCTATTGATCTCTATCGGTTACAACAACTTTATAAATTAAATTTTCAGAGACGAACAATTGTCTTAACTTTTCAAATACTCAGATGAATTTTTCTTTCCACTCTTGTTCCAAGTAAGCAAATGCAACAGAAAATGTCAACTCAATAGATGTTACACCAATAATTTCAAGCAATGGTAGCCGATATCTATTTGTTTAGTATGTGTTATCACATATCAAAATAAAATAAAACATGTTCCACAACTTTATACAATCAGGATGGGTCCAAAATATGTCTCTCAAGATTTAAATCATCTTGTCTTCTTGTCAAATACACATAATTTTCATTTTATATTAACTTCATATATGTTGCATTTCTATGTATGAACCTCTCAAAGATGAACGATAAGTACTCCTTGCTTTATATATTTGAGTGGAAAATGTGAGATTCTCTTTATTTCTCTCTTTCCAATGATTCAAAATGAATCTTTGTGCAAGCTTATACTGTGTCATGTCATTAACAAATTTTCTTTCATCTTCATTTAAACTTGCTAAATATGAATGGCCGTCTAAAGTATCCGCTAAATTGTAATTGTGTATTCTACATCGATTTTTAATTTTTTGTTCTTCACCGATACTCTACGGTATACATATGAGTTTGAATGTATAGTTTTCCTTGTGAGGACAAGTTATTGTTAATTTTGATTTATACTTTCACCTCTATCGTCTGCCTAAAATAATTTGTCTTTTCTTCCTCTCTTTTTCGGTAGTTGTATTAGATCTAATGGTAATAATTATTATTCCATTTTGTCTTCCAATAGTTTTTATCCATTTGAATATAGTTCCTCAAGAGAGAAATATCTATTAAATATATTTCAAAATAAAATATTAATATATGTGTATACATTAAAAACAAAAACTTATAATATCTATTATCATTAAGATTACTTGGTCAGTCGTTAATTTATCTGTAGAATCTATTGTCAGTGTAGTATGAACTTCACCTTCAACTCTACTAATACATAATTTGAAAAAATATACTAAATTTAATTAATATTTATATTATAAATATGATATGTAAAATAAAAAATTTAATTTATTTGAAATAAATTTTACAACTTTTGAAATTTTTGAAAGGTACAATTACGTTTCGGAACTTTGATTTTCAAAATGTCCTTATTTCAAAAATTTAATAATTTTGAAAATATATATTTCGAAACTTTTATTAAAGGTGAAAGTTTCAAATTTTTTACACATTTCGAAAATTTCAAAGTAAATAAGTTTTCAAAAATTAATTAACTTTGTATTTCAAAAGTTTGATAATCAACAAAATTTTAAAAAATTGTGAAAAAATAGTTGCTAAATTTTTGAAGCTATTGGAGTAAAAAGTGAGAAGGAATTTTTTTTTTAATTATAGTTAAAAGAATAGAATAATAGGCTTAATTGCAGTTTTTGTCTCCCTATTTAGCTTTATCGCGAAAGTAGTTCCCCTATTTTATTTATCCCCAGTTTTGGTCCCTCAAACATAATTTTGGTCCAAAATTTAATGAAATTATATATTTATTTTTTTGCATTTATTTAAGTCACACAATGCCCCAAGATCTTATTTGCAACAATTGTACTTGAAATCTATGATCATAAATGGTGTAGTACGACTTTAAAAAAATGAAATTTCATCAAAATTGGGACCAAAATTATGTTTGAAGGACCAAAACTGTAGAGAAACAAAATAGGGGACTACTTTTGTGATTCAACTAAAATTGAGGGACCAAAACTGCAATTAAACCAAAATAATATTTTAACGTGTCTTGGAGGTGAGAGGTACATGTGATGGGTGGGAAGTAGAATCCTATGAATATTTTTCCACATGAATATTACTATAATATCTATTAATGTTGACTAAATTAAGAGTTGATACATTTATTTATTCAATTTTGATTTCAATAATTAAATAAATTATTTTTAAAATTAAAGTTTTCATTAAAATTATAATAAAAAATGTGATTTCAAAATAGATCTAAAAGATAAAACTTAAAAATTTAATTGTGTTAAATCTAAAATATATAGTCAAACTTATTTATAAATCATATATCATTCAATTATTGATGACTTAATTTAATACTATCAAAACATGTGAATTTTCAAATGTACATTAGAAATCTCCTCTTATAATTCTTATAGCCACTGTCGTAGTATGCAAACTTTTATCCCTTCTTTTTAAGTGTGTTTGGTTAGCGATAAATCACTGCTACGGTGAGTTTAAAATCATTCTACTATAATTTTTAGAAACTACGTTATAGTCCACTGCAATTTTTCACCGGTGTTTTTCAAACACAGTTAGTGGTAGGGCTGTGTAAAAAATTCAATTATCAAATTTAAATTTATAATTGAATTTAAATTTATTTTAAATATTTATTTAAAATAATATGGTGAACTTGTAATATGGTGATTTGATTTGTAATACTAGTATTAATTATTTGTTTAGTTGACTAAAAGAAGTAAATTATCACGTGACCTGCGTGCTGATCTCCTAAATACTTCGGTTAGTCTCTCTATGCATAACCCAACTTTCTTTCATACAATACAAGGTATTGTTAGTTACGGACATCACCCATCCCAAGCATATAGGAACTTTTTTCACCTTTAACTGTGCATATGGTTCGTATATGTGTAAGACTTATATAAGATTAAGATTAAATATTATTTTTCTATGTGAATTAAAGAAATAATACATTAACTTATATAAATTATAAATATACTTAAAAAAAGTAATGGTAGTCAAAAATTTGTAAAATATGACTATATAATTCTTCCCATTTATTTATTATATATTAATTAATTAAAGTGAAACAGATATAACTTCAGCATAATTGCATAGAAAAAATTATAAAACCTTAGTATCAGCGACAAGGTGTCATATGTTAGTTATTTTTAAAAAATCACCAGTAAAAATTTGTCTCGCGTATGATAGTTATTTTAAAATTTTATCATTGAAAATTTGTCTCGTCATAAGTGACAACTTATTCCATGTATTCTAGTTGTTTTGAAATTTTTATAAGTAAAAATTTGTTTTATATATGATAATTCAATCTCATTAGTGGTAATATATGATAATTATTTTAAAACTTTTTTTTTTATTGTTTGTCATAATTTTTATCGTTGATATTTTATCGTGAGAATTTTTTGTTGTATGACAAGTTTAGTTTCATAAATAACAATTAGTATCATATACGATAACTATTTTTCAATTTTTATTAATATAAACTTATTATAGGTATGATAGTTCAATCTCATCAATAAATTGTCTCGTACATCATAACTATTTTAAAAAATTTCTCAATAAAACTTGTATCTCGTCTATCATAATTCAATATCATAAATACATATCTATAATTGAATTAAATAATTAAAATAGGGGATAGTTATTCAGTAGTAGATGAATTTAAAATGATGAGAGTCTCTCATCGGTGTCCATACTTTTTGCCCATAAAAAATATAATGTGACCGACAAACGAAAAATGTAAAGCTATTGAATTTTTTTTAATGAAAATTCATTTTTTTTTTGTTTGCTTGTACAAATTAGATTACAAAAAATATAATATAAATACAAAATGAAAAGTAAAATCTGATACACAAAAAATAGTTGTAGTAGCATAGAAATATCATGCTATTTTTATCCAAAAGTCAAAGTGTTTTTGTTGTTGATTCTCTACGTCTTTGGTTGTTGTTCAAGTTGTGCAACAACCGTGCCATCCTATGCAATACATCACATATGGTGACCTCTATTCAGCTTCTTTTAAGCTCTATGTCTTAATATTTTTCACTAAGTTTGCACTAAAGTATGTATATAAAAAAGTTGAAGTCCGATATTACATCTTTCCACATTTCTATGATGCAACTAAAATTTTTTGCCCAAGGAAGAAAAAACCATTTAACTAATAAGTTCAAATAATAGGGATAATATTTTTCAACAATATAAAGTTAATTCAAGAAGAAGAAAAATAAAAAATAAATACAAAAATAGACAAATTTAAATGATGAGTTTCTAGACTTTACCTTTTACCTTGTGTTGACATCTAATTTTGTCCGTTACTTTTAGATTTTTTATAATAAATTAAAATAAATAATTAAGACTTTAAACTTTAGAAAATCATGGATGCTTCTAGTTCTTGTTCAGATGTTTCACTCTTTTCCACAATACAAAAAAAAATGTATATATATTTGAATGAAAAAAAACCGAAAAGAAATAGATTGATGATAATAAAAATTATTATATATGTGATCAAGTTAATGAAAAGAAATAGATCGATGGTGATAAAAATTTGTATAATGATGATCAATTGAATGAAAAGAAATCGAAAAGAAATAAATTAATAATAATAAAAATGTCGCAATTATTTCCTTATCTTTTGTAACATACACCTAAAAAGTCTATAAATAAATCACACCAAGAGGAGAAAAAGAGGAGAACACTATTAAGTAAAAAAAAAAAGAGAGAATAATAGGTAAAAATAGGGAGGAGCAAAGAATCTGAACTTGATAAAATCAGTCCAGTATTACATCCTTCTAAAAAAATTGCAGTTTAATTTTTGTTTCTGCAAAAATAAACTTATATGTTAAACTTTCAGTTCACTTTAGTTGTTTGTTCCTAAAATTGTTTTGCAACACATATACTAAAACAATATATCATGGTTTATCAAATAACGTAGAAAACTATAACCACGTACTAGATTAATAAATAGTTTTTTTTTTCTTTTTAGGATTAGAATTCATAGTCGCCGTCGTCAGATGAAACTCATCATCGCGTGCCGCCCACGACACTCACCCCAACTGTCAATGGCATGTGTACTGCAACCAATCCGACAACATACGAACAAATCCTTTAACATGCTGCATATTTTGCTTCGTCGTCGCGTCCATCTGTTTCGTTCACATATCGTCGCATTACTATGTTTTCTAACAAAAACTAATTTTTCTTAACTTTAAAATCAAATACAAAATAAAAAGATACAATATGTGAACATGCATCTCACCTATTTTTTGTTATTATTATTATTATTATTATTATTATTATTTATTATCTTTTTTTATACATATATATATATATATATATATATATATATATTAATAGTTATAATAATAAAATTGGACAACGCATAAATATTTTTATTAAAAAGCTATATGTGTTTTGATTTCTCTGTTGCATCTTAATATACATAGGAGCATGGTCTTCTCCTTATCAAATCAAATTAATAAAAATATTATTTACTTCTTTTATTATTGTAAATAATTTATTGGTAAGTTCAAATAATAAGAGAAACTGGACACAACACCTTGAACAAATAAATTTATGTTGCTCATGGAAGAATAAATTATGTAATTAGTAAGTTCAAATAACAAGAGAAAAATATTTTCAGCAAACTCCATGACAAAGAGGAAAATTTAAAAAAAAAATATAAAAAAAAAATAGAAAAAAACTCAAAAATATATACTGAAATGAAGATCACTTTACCTTCAACAATATGTTTTACTCATTTAGCTAAAGCTATCTTTAAAAAATAAAAATAAACAAATAAAAAATAAAAAAAAAGTGGTAAAATCAAAGAAGTCGGTTATATCCCTTTATTAAAAGTTATATGGAAAAACAATAACATGCAAGAAAGAAGTTAAACAAATAGTTGTAAATTTTATGACAAAAAGTTGAAAGAAAAGTTAAAGAAGAAAGTAAGTGTTATAGTTTTTTGTTTGAAAAAATATCTAATCTCTTTCCTTGTCATACGAGAAAAAAATTATATGGAAGGGAATAAGGTGAACAAAATAAGATTAAATACATATGAAAAAAAAAGGTTTAATTGCAGTTTTAGTCTCTCTATTTTAGCTGAATTGTAAAAGTAGTCCCCCTATTTTGTTTCTCCTCAGTTTTGGTCCCCCAAACAGAATTTTGATCCAAAACTTGATAAAATTTCATTTTTTAAAGTTGTATTGCACCAGTTATGATCATAAATATTAGGTACAATTGTTGCAAATGAGATCTTGAGGCATGATATGACTTAAATAAATGCAAAAAAACATGAAATTTCATCAAGTTTTGGACCAAAATTATGTTTGAGGGACCAAAACTTAGGGGAGATAAAATGGTGGGGGACTACTTTCGCGATTCAGCTAAAAGAGGGGATCAAAACTGCAATTAAGCCAAAAAGAAAACTGAAAAAGGATAGAGAGCTTGAATATTCTACGTTTCAAGTTATGGTTTCTTGGAATAGAGAGAATATCAAAAAGGATGGAAAGTTGAATAGATGAAAAGAGTAATAAGAAGAGTAAGTAGAGTGGTAGACACATTGGAAATACACCATTGATAATACATTATCCAATTATGAAATTGTTGTTTTTTTTTAAGAAAAAAAGAAGATAAATAAGATGGATGGTTTGATGGGGATGAGGAACACTTCCATATAAGGTTCGTTGCTCATATTCTGAATTTAGTTGTAACTGATAGTTTAAAAGAACAATATTTGGCAATCTCTAGCATTAGAAATGTTGTTTGATTTGTAAAATTTTCACCTCATAAAGCTGTCAAGTTTAAGGAATGTGTTCAATTAGCTGGAATATCTTGTAAGAAATTGTTATCTCTTGATGCTTCAACTCATTGGAACTCAACCTACTTGATGCATAAAGTTGCAGATAAGTTTCAAGTAGCTTTTGGGAAGCTTGAGGAGTCAAGCTATAAGGATTTCTTTGGAGAAGTTGATCCCCCAACTAGTTCTGATTGGGATACAGCTAGGGCATTCACAACTTTTTTGAAGTTATTTTATGAGGCAACTAGAGTGTTTTCATGCTCACAACATGAGAGTATACATGCAACTTTTCACCAATTGTATGCAATCTATTGTGAGCTGCAAAATGCCTCTTTGAATTTGAACAACATTTTTGCAAGTGTTGTTAGGGATATGTTAGCAAAGTCTGATAAGTATTGGGGTAGTATTACAAACATTAATAACTTGTTGTATTTTGGGGTAGTTTTTGAATTATGATATAAGTTGAAATATGTTAAGTGGTGCCTTCAGGATATGTATGCAACTAAATTAGAGGTAGCTATTGAATTGATCATATTAATTAAAGATTTAACTAAAATGTAGAATTGGTATAAAAAAGTCCATGACATAAAAAGTAATTCACCACAACCTATTTCGATGGTTGTTGACAATGTTTCCCATGATGAAACCTCTCTTGTTGCCCATAATTCACATATGACCAGTTTACAAGCTTATGAAAACCTTTTGAAAGAGAAAGACTCCATTGACCAACAAAATGAGCTTAAGGGATATTATTCTAGTAAGTGTTTGAAGATGAGTAAAAAGTTTGAGATTCTTGCTTGGTGGAAACATAATGCAACTCAGTACCCAATCATATCTCTTATAGCCAAAGATATTTTGGCCACACCGTGTCTACCATTGCTTCTGAAAGTGCTTTCAACACTGGTGTGATAGTCATTGAGACTTTTAGAAGCTCTCGAAAGCCATAAATGGCTGAAGCATTAATCTACACTCAGAATTGGTTAAAATATTCACTTACTTATTTCAAAGACTTAAATCTTAGTGAAGATATTGATTTTTTTGATGAAATTATTAATTGTAAAATTATTTATGTATCTTTGAATAGTTTGAACTTCCTAATATATTTATATGTTTATAATATAGTCTAATGTTTATTATTTTGTTAATTAGACTATTTGTTTTTATCAATTGTTAATTAGATATTGATCTACTTGTTTGATTTTATCAATTTAAGTTAGATTAGTGTAATTGTGTGTGGACCAAAATTGTTAAATGCCAACAACGGTTAGTAACCAAAATTCTTAGTAACCACAACTACAACTGCTACTCTGTTAGTAATCTAAATTGTCTGTTATAGATTTTTGTTAGCATATATTAGCATTTCTGTTATAAACAAGAACACAAGTGTAATTTGTCACTTTTATATAATTACTCTTCTATTTTCCAAGAGCTAGTGCATGATATTTCAAGATTGATTTTGCTGCAAGTCAGTCACAGAAGAACAAGTTTTTTATCATATATATTTACCTTTTATCTTAAGTCCATTGTGAACTATTAGAATTTTCATTTTATTAAAATTAAAGTACTGAGTCGAATATTGGTTCTTTAGGTTGCTGGAATTCTTGCACATTACTTGGTGTTAAATCATTGTTTAACATTAGCTAAGTCAGTAGAAAAATATGTCAACTTTATTTCTTAGTTTGACTTTATTGTTTATTCAAAATGGTTGATCTATCATGTTGATTGCATTATTTTTTACTCAAACTAGGTTGATATAGATGAAACAAAGCTAAAATGAATTTAACATTATCAAGTCTGGAATTTATTAATGTTGTTTGCAAACAAGGTATTGAATTATTTTTTCTATGGCACACATCAACAACATATTTTTAGAATGATTATTGAATACTAATTTTTGCTCTAATTTGTTAGATTGACAATGGGAACAAATTGAAAACATATATTGTTATTTGTATTGTCATAGAGTCAATTGAAACTATCAATATTTTTTAAGACGTATGGTATCAATAGTTTGAGTTTTTTATTCCTTTTGATATTATTCATGTTACTTATTTACAATTTAAATAAAGTAGTTTAATTTTTTGACTCTTTTTTATATTATTGATGTTATTTATAATTTTTTTTATGATATTTATAATTTAAATAAAGGATAACTCTTTTTCAATTTTTTATGCATATTTTTTTAGGAGTCTAACTTTTAAATTTTAAACAATACCTCTAAAATATTTGTGACAATCTACCTACTTATATTGACAAGTGTATTTCTTTAGATATTGTTGTGGTATATACGGGGCATTTTCAAACACGCATGATCCATTAATAATAAGAGGCTTTTATAATCCTATATAGAAAAAATTGGACATGTCAATGTATAAAGTTTGACATTGTTACATTATAATTATTTATAAACATAATTTTAAAATTAGTTATGATAAAAAATTAAATCACTCTAATAATTTAATAGTTACAATTAATTAATAAATTAAAAATTCTCCATACCGATAATATAAATAAATTAAATTTATATTATATTACTTTGCTATCGGTTAAAGATTTGTGGCATATCCTAATAATGTCTCATTTCTCATTCTTCAAAACAATGATATAATATTTTTTTCCTATACGCTTCCTCCATCAGCCACAATCTTATTTGAAGTACTCTCAATGCTAATTGTGATCATATTGTTTAGTTTGACATGTGAAAGAAAGTTTGGATTCTCAATTTTGGTTGCACAATGCAGCGTTGTAAGAGATTATGCGTTCATTTTCTATTATATCATTCTTAGATGATTTCAAAGCATAATTAATTGGTTTGGCAACAGCTCACCATTGAAGACTTAATTTTACATATATGTTGAAAAATGCTAATCAGAATTTTGAACATGACCATATATAAAAAGGATGATTTCGAACTTAAAATTAACCATATATAAATCACCTTATTGAATGAAGGAAAGAAAAATAGAACTAAAGAGAAAGGAGAAAGGAGATAGCTGCTGCTGGGATTCTTCAAGCCTAGAAAAAATACATTACCTCATCATCTTCTTACTCATCATTTTCATCTTTCATCAACATTAAAATAAAATTATTAATAATAATCCTAAATGAACTTGCCATTCAATATTTTTAATAATACGACATCATTTTTAAAAGATAATTTTATAAATATATTAAAAAAATAAATGAACTAAATGAGAAAGAAAAAAAAAAGACTTTGTAAATGTTTTAAAAGATAAATGGTCTAAATTAGAAAAAC
>JBBPBR010000003.1:62833571-62847467 GCA_037974775.1 Cicer pinnatifidum
TTATAAAATAGATTTAAAAAAATAAAAACCAAAACTCATTTAAAGAGACCCTTACTTTAAAAAAAAACAAAACACAACTAAAAAAATTTCTTCTAATTAAGATTATCAAACTTGGGAGTCTAAGTAAACTCGGAAAACCTACCTAGATTTGACTCGGAAAATCCTAAGAGTTTACTTAATATTAAAATAATATATATAAATAGTTAGATAATATAATAGAATTACAAAATAATAATAACTCAATATTTCATCTATATAATAAAGCATTATATTTCTTTAATAACTTTTTTTTTGAATTTTACTAAATAAGAAACTCATAGCGATGCATAATAGTGATCCTTACAACCATACTAAAAATATAAGTTTACATTTTAAAACCGACATATATTAAATAATATTGATAAATTTTTTACATTTTTTTAGGTACAAAAGAGGGTTTAAAGGCAAATAAAAAAAATGAACAAAAATAATTAATAATTTTAGGAAAAGAGACCCCAGAATTATCATCAATTAAGATGTATGGTTGAAAAACTCATCCGACGGTAGAGCTGGGAGGATGAAAAATTCAATGTTGTTTAATGTAAGACTATAATTGACTAGTCAATATGCACAACGATTTACTTCATGCGATGTATGGTTGAATTTGACATGTCAATCCAACCGAGTCATCTTTCTGATTCTACAAACTAAGGTTGAAAAAATATGATCATCCATTTACTCTTTGACAGAACATATCTATCAAAACTTTAGAGTCACTCTCGACCACTAAGTTTGTAATCATCTATTGCCAAGCTAACTCCAATCCATGCAACATTGTCCATATTTCAGCAGTGAGAGCATTACACATACCGTTTTTCTGTGCATACCCCTTAACCCAATTTCCAGAAGAATCCCAAAAAAGACATTCACATCCAACAATGGATGTAGAACTCTTGTAAGTACCATCACAATTGAGCTTGATCCAATTACTATCCGATCAACTACATCTGATATGCCTGATCTCTGGTCTCAATAGATGTACATTCTTCTTCACATGTTTTCCATTCTTGATCTCCTTTACAAGATGCATGGTCGTTTCAGTTGAGTTATTAGGACGTTGAAAGCCTTCTTCAAAAATTGTTTTGTTCCTCCATTTCTTCAGATACCAACACGATATCATAAAGATATACTGCCATTGAGTTCTCTGATACTCAATAATATTCTCTCTAAGATTGTAAGATATCCAATCCCTGAAACAAAAAGTAAAAATTAGTAATTTAGTTAGTAGGATCAAGTCTAATCCATACTTGTGTCGCTTATGGGCAATCCCTCAGCACATGAATCAAAGATTCTTCAGTGTTTGTACACCAGTTGCACTCAACGGAGATTGTTGGGTTTCATTTATGTCGTGTATGGTTTGTCAAAAGTCTTTCATGTGATATAAGCCAAATAAAAGTCTAGATCTGATGAAGGTCTTTCCACTTCCAAATAATTTTTTAGTTGGTATTATACTATTAGTAGTAGTAACATTTTGAGTTTGAGAAAGGTATTTATAAGCATTGCTTAAAGAAAACTCATTAAATCTATTATCACCCCAACCCAACTTGTCTTCACCGTCTTCAGGAAGAGGAAGATGAATAGCAATAATGTGATTAACCATATTGGTAGTGAACTAGTTTTGAAGCAGGTCAAAATTCCACTTCTCTTCCATGTTTACAACTTCTTTAACTGTCAAGTAGTATCTAAAATTACATTGGTTTGTGACAAATTGAAGAAAGGAGGTTGCTCCACTGGGATCGAACAATTAAGTCATAAATTTATCTTCCTTCTATCCTCAACTTTCCAAGTAGTATTCTACTAAAATTTGTCCCAAATTTTCGCTAGAGATCTCTATAACGGATAATCATCCAACTTGCAAATCATATTCTCCAACAAGTTTTGATTTCCGCCATATTTATTTAAGAGAACCTAAAATCATAAGTCATTAGCATTAGTCAATAAATTCCAAAGTATTTAGAATAATTCATTAGCCGTGTTCGTTTGATGCCTAGATCCCCAATCTCCATAGGTATACAACAAACCTCCCAACTGATGAAATGAATATTACTTAAAACCTATTTCTAGAGCTACTAAAATTATGGTGAACCGTATGAAACCTTTGCTGAAAAACGTCATCTCTTTGTATCAGTCAAGCTTTATCCCCAGGAGGAATATTCATCATAATATTATTATAGCGCAGGAGATGATTCATGTAATAAAAAGAATGAAGACCCAGAAGGTCTTTATGTTAATAAAGATCAATTTGGAGAAGGCATATGACATATTGAATTGGAATTTTGTTACTCAATGTCTCCAGGATTATAAGTTTCCCGAGGAGTTAATTAATTTAATTCATCATTGTATTTCTACTTCGTCTTTCAAAATTTTATCCAAAGGAGACAAGCTTGGTAGCTTTGTCCCATTTAGAGGTATTCGAGAAGTTAACCCCCTTTCTCCTTATCATTTTGTTATTTGTATGTATTGTTTGTCGCATAATATTGCTAACCATGTTGATGCGGGTTATAGGAATTGGAAGCTGATGTGTGCAGGGAATTCGGTACCTAAGGTGTATCACCTCCTTTTTGCAAATGACCTTCTTTTGTTTGCAGAGGCTACTATAGAGCAAGCTTGCTACCTCACACATTGCTTGGATCAATTCTGTTAAGTCTCAGGTCAAAAGATCAATATTGAAAATACTAAAAAAAAATTCTCAGATAATGCATATCTTCAGCTTCGACGAAAGATTATGCAACATACAAGGTTCAGATAAGCTCCAAGTTTGGGAAAACATTTTGGGAAAAACATTACACGTGATCAAGATTTTACATTTTAGACCGACTAATTTCAGATTGTAATCTCATAAACTACCAATAGTATCCGAGAGTTTACATATTTTATTATAATTTAGTTAAACTTAGAAGAGTTTACTAAAATGAAAATTTACATGAATTAACTTTAAATTGTTAAAGTTAATTATGAGTTAACTCTAAAATTTATCAACTTTGCTTCCAATATAATAAATTGGAAATGTTTGCTTAGTCCAATAGTCTACACTTAGGTGGTTAAAGAATTAAATTTTTATCCCGCTGCCAATACAATATGTATCATTCAAGAGTTTAATTTTCATGCAACCAAATGTGTAAATAGTTTTATACAATTGATACATATTGATCAATCATAGTGACTTTAAAAGTGATTATAATTAACAACAATCAAACATTATTAATGATATTACACTTATGAATGATTATTGGTGTAAAAAATAATTGTAAAGATATTTTATATAAATTAAATTCATCGTTCAAAAGTTATGGTTGATTATCGGTAAATATAAGTATGTATTGTGCGTAGATTAATAATATATTTAAAAATGTCTTTAGTCCTTTCAATTATATATTTTTTATTTTATTTTGGTCTTCATAATTTTTTTTTGTTTTATTAACATCACTGCAAATATAATTTTATTTTAAAATATTTATTCAATCTAATTTCTATTATAAAAATATAACAGCATTAAACTTAAATATATAAAATTGTAACCTTTAATTCATCCTTGCATACTCAATTTTTTATTTCTTTATGCATTCTATCATCATCAACACAACTCACTATTTCTATCTTCCAAAGGTATTATACTTATTTTTTTTTCCTCTTCAATTCTCATTCACTATTGGAATTGTTCTTCCAAAATAATTTTTCTTTCTTTTCTTTTTGCAAATAATGACAACTACTCACTCATTAAGCTGCAAGTTCATCATTAACGAAACCCATTTTCAAAAAAAATAAAACAAAACTATTTATTTCGTCGGTGTACCCAACTATATTAATTTTTCCGTTGAAATTTATGTTAAGTGTTCTTTTACAATGAGTATCATTGACGGAGATATTGGGAATTAGAAATTGCAAATTACAAGTGTTTAATGGTGTTATAATTTTTATAATATAAATTGAATTGAATAACTATTTTAAAATGAAGATATATTTATAAGAAAGTTAATAAAATAAAAAATTACGAGAACTAAAATTAAAAAAAGAAAATATTATAAAGACATTTAAAAAACAAAATATCTGTAACAGACATATTAGCGCATTGTATATGAACAAAGTGTAAAAAAGAAAAACCTAAGACTCTGCCACTCGAACAAAACCCGAAAATTGTTCGCACGTGCAATTTGTTTTATCGACTTGTAGCATTTTTTATGCTTTTGAGTAGTGCTCTTATATACAAACAAAAAGAATTTTACTCTTTTATTAACGATTATATAATTAATCAAATATAAATATTCTTTTCAAAATATGTTGACCATATCCTCAAGATCAACACTAATGCACACCAAACTATATATGCAGGAGAACATGAAGTCCAAAATAAACATTTTATTACAGTGGAGACTATTTATTAATAATGAAGATTTTACAAATCACACAACATTGATCATAGTATAATTATTCAAAAAAGTCAAAATGCTTAACAAGCTTATTAATACACAGGGGGTGGAGGTGGGGAATATTGGTAGTGATTATATGGTGAATGTGGATATTTATAAGTGTAAGGAGGAAGGGGTGGCGATGCATAGATGTATGGAGGAGATTGATAAACATAGGGAGGTGGTGGTGAAGGTTTGTAGATATATGGTGGGGACTCATAAATATATGGAGGTGGTGGGGGTGGAGACTTGTAGACGTATGGAGGGGGTGGTGATGGTGGGGGTGGAGATTTGTAGTAGTATGGAGGAGGTGGTGAAGGTGAAGGTGGAGGTGGAGACTTATATACATAAGGAGGTGGTGGTGATGGAGATGGTGGAGGTGGTGACTTGTAAATATATGGAGGAGGTGGTGAGGGAGGTGGAGGTGGAGGTGATTTGTAGACATATGGTGGAGGAGGTGGACTATTATAAACATATGGTGGGGGAGGTGGTGACTTGTAAACGTAAGGTGGAGGAGGTGGTGACTTGTAAATGTAAGGTGGAGGAGGTGGTGATTGATAAACATATGGAGGAGGTGGTGGTGACTTGTAGACATATGGTGGAGGAGGTGGTGACTGATAAATGTATGGAGGAGGTGGTGGTGACTTATAGACATAAGGTGGAGGAGGTGGCGACTTATATACATATGGAGGAGGTGGCGGCGACTTATAGACATAAGGTGGAGGAGGTGGTGACTTGTAGACATAGGGAGGAGGTGGTGGTGACTTGTAGACATAAGGTGGAGGAGGTGGTGACTGATAAACGTATGGAGGAGGTGGTAGTGACTTGTAAACATAAGGTGGAGGAGGCGGTGACTGATAAACGTATGGAGGAGGAGGTGGTGACTTGTAGACATATGGAGGTGGTGGTGGTGACTTGTAGACATAAGGTGGAGGAGGTGGTGACTTGTAGACATAAGGTGGAGGTGGTGGTAACTTATAGACATATGGAGGTGGTGGTAGTGACTTGTAGACGTAAGGAGGAGGAGGTGGTGACTTGTAGACGTAAGGAGGAGGAGGTGGCGACTTGTAGACATAAGGAGGAGGAGGTGGTGACTTGTAGACGTAAGGTGGAGGAGGTGATGGAGAAGGTGGAGGTGGCGGTTTGTAGTAATATGGTGGAAATTTGTGGAAATAAGGAGGAGGTGGTGATGGAGATGGTGGAGGTGGCGATTTGTAGTAATATGGTGGGAATTTGTGGAAATAAGGAGGAGGTGGTGATAGAGATGGTGGAGGTGGCGATTTGTAGTAATATGGTGGGAATTTGTGGAAATAAGGAGGAGGTGGTGATGGAGATGGTGGAGGTGGCGATTTATAGTAATATGGAGGGAATTTGTGGGTATATGGTGGTTGAGATTGATAGTTATATGGAGGGAATTTGTAAGCATATGGAGGTGGTTTGTAATAGTTGGGTGGGTTTTGTTGATTATATTCTGGTGTTGTTGGTTGTGAATAGTAGTAATGTTGTTGTTGGCTTTCATAGTTAGGCGTATCATCAGCAATAGCCAAAGTACTAATAGCAATTATACAAAAGGCTATTGCATAGATGAGTCGAGGCCAATGCCTCAGCCCAATGGAGGTTCCCATGTTTTCTTATTAGTGTACAATCCTATCTTCTTCTCTTGCTATTTACAAGATTTGTTGTTTATGATTGCTTAAAGTGTGAATTGTAACTCTTTATATAGTGTTATAGTCTTCAATATAAGGTTTTGTTTAAAATGAATTGACTAAGTGGCTCAATATTTTTATTATATATTATCACTTTCGAAAGTGATGGATTTGTTACCTGCTTGCTTCTTCATACATACATCATTTGCTAAACATACATTTTATATTTCAAATTGAACTTTACAAAGTCAAGAAATATATGACTGTATTATCAACAAACAAAAAAAATATACATGACTGTATGTACTCCTCCGTACGCGTTAAATTTGATCAAATATTTCAGCAAAATAGCATATTTGGAGTTTATTCTTGTTATTTCCATTGCTTTTTGGAAAATATCAGGTAATTATGAACGAAAATATATGTATTATATTTTTATGAATCTAAGATTTTTTTTCAATAACTTAGAGTTATAATACCCAACAACAAATCATGTTAACATACTTTTTTTTATTTATTAATCTTTTAAGCAGATTAAATTTTGCATTTATTTTATGTGAGTATTAGTATCCACTATTATTAAAGAATTTACTATTTTTTAATTGTAAAACAAAATATTTTTAGCGGTGTAAATTAAAAAAGGTTATTAATTACTACCGCAAGTTTATCTATTTTTCTCGATAAACTATTACAAGATATAATTTTTGCACAGCTATTTTAAAAGAAGAAATAGTTATTCACTTGTTTAATTGAGTAAAAAAAAGTTAAAAATTGTAAGAAAATAATTTAAATGAAGAAGAAATTTGGAATAGAAAGTGCTACGCGAAAACTTGGCATCAACTTCATATAAACCTATAGTTTTTTTTTAAAAAAAAAATATTTAATTGAAAAAAGAAGAAAGAAATTTAAGATTAGCTAAATCTAATTGAATTAGAATTTTTTAAATTTAACAACTCACACTAAAAATAAAGAGTACGTTATCAATCGTCGATAAATAAATCAAGTTTTTTTTAGTAAAATAAATTGATAGTTAATATTAAATAAATATACCTCATGATAATTTACGAGTATGAGTAGAAGGTTTAACAATCATTTTTTTACCTCATGATAAATTATTTTTTGTAAATATATTAAATTAATTCCAACACAAATTCCATCCGCATGTAACTCGGCCAAACTATTGAAATATCTCCCAGCTATGACTTGGTTAACAGAAACTAAAGAGTAAGTTGACTCCCGCGTTCGAAAGCTCGTCATAATTATAAATATTGAATGTAAAATATGCCAAGTCTTTAGATATGTAGCTGACTCGGTAATTGTTTTATCAACAACAAAAAAAGATGACTGGGTAATTGTTTCTAAAAGTATTTATTTATTTAACTTTTGAGTTTATTTAAGTTTTAGTGGATCTAATGGGACCAAGAAAACAATTATCATATTGCTTGCTTTATGAATGATTCTTCCTCATACAATTAGGGTCTTTTTGGTTGGAGAAAAATAAAGGAGAGATCAGAGAAGAGTATGGGAGAGATTATCCTAAATTTAAATTGTATAACTTACTTTTTTTTGAAGGGGTAGCAAAAGAGAGGACAGGTTATTCTAGATTTGAAAGAGATGTCAGAAATTGAGGCATTGACTAAACTATCCTTACATTAAATGTCTAATAAAGTTATAAGAATGTGTATGTCTAATAAAGTTATAAGAATTTGTATATGTCTAATAAAGTTATTAGAATTTGTGTGTAAATCATGTATAACTGTAAAGATTAAGTCTTGTAGGATCCAAAATGACGATAAACTCTCTTCCAAGGAGTTTTAAACTGTTGGATGCAAATTCGAGATCAAATTCAGTACCTTGCGGCTTGCAATAGACAAACACTTTTCCTCTCTTAAAATATTATTCTCTATTAGAATATTATATTATTAAATGTTTCGATACTGTTAGTGGTTTAAAATAAATCAGACTCAACTTGGATGCAAACATGCAGTTTACTAATGTTTGTACAATTTCGTACTCAATTAGGTTTGTGAGCAGGTAAAAAAACGACGTTTTGCCAGAACATCTATGAAAAAAGTCAAGAGTTGACTAGTGCCTTGCGTGATCCGTGAATAAGTAATTACTTAATGCTGGACTATATTATATACATACATACAGTTGCTCCCGCAAAGTCTAAGCTCTAACTAACACACTTGATAGGTGTTTGAGAAACTTTCGTAAAAATTATGAATGTTGTTTCATACAAACACTGTATCAGCAACTTGTGATAATAAATACGTGAAATCATAGCACACTGTATAAAAGTAATAAAAAAAACAAACCATAATCCAGCGTCCACAACACAACCATGATGCATGTCCATATTCTTTATAAACCTTTAGGATCACGACCCCTGTGACTACTCTCTGTATTTCAACTAAACACTATGAAATGATTTATCTCACTTACGAGAAAGACAAATACATGTATTTCTATGTAAGAACCTCAACCTTGAGGAGAACAGAAACATATGTAGTTACACATTCCCTGGTCCATTATTTTTGTTTTGATTTGTCGGCGAACACTTCTGTGTAACATATAGGGCAAGCCTGTAAAACAACCCTCGCATACAAAACAAATATATGCATATCAGCAGATAGGAAAATAAGCACCAAAAGCACTTATTGAGTTCATGATAAATTGGTACATATCTTACCTTATTAATGCTAAGCCATTTGTTCCCACAGCTAGCATGATAGACATGTTTACATGGCAAAGTGATCCTCTTGTCACCTCTTTTATATTCCATCTGACAAATCACGCATCTAAACAAGAGGATGAGTCAGATCAGCACATTATAGCAAAGAGGAAGCAAGGTCTAAGTAATTTCCCTTCCATGAATAAAACATTGGA
Source organism: Cicer pinnatifidum (assembly GCA_037974775.1). Lineage (NCBI taxonomy): Eukaryota > Viridiplantae > Streptophyta > Magnoliopsida > Fabales > Fabaceae > Cicer > Cicer pinnatifidum. The sequence continues at coordinate 62,842,552 of JBBPBR010000003.1, forward strand.
TGCAGAAAAGGACTCAAGTTCTGATTTTGAAGCGCACAAAAGACATGCACTGGACATATACCCAAGTTTTTAAGCGTAATACCCATCTGGGCCATTTTAAGTTCCAGATTATACAATATAAGATGAAATATGAGATGATACCATAAAGATTATCTATTTGATGCTGCACATTTTGTTTTCATTCAAAGACTTTGCATGAGAGGATCCAATGGATTGTAGGACTACATTGATGGTAAAACTAAGTTACAACAACAACCAAACTTTATCCCACTAGGTACTAGGTAAAGTCGGCTACATGGATCAAACGGTCTCATAGAGCTCTATCATATATATGTATCCAAACCAGTAAAATTAACTAAGTAAACGTTATTAATTCACAAGGATCTACATCCACCACTAATCAATAATGAGATTTGTACCTTATCGGCTTATCGTCCATTACCTCATCATAAGTTCTACATAGGCTACACAAAGTGGTAATTTAGCAAAGAAAAAAGGCATATTGCTGTCAAAAATTAAGCCAAAGATGAGCCTAATTGCAGCAATACATAATCCCTCGAGGTCAATTTGGACTGAGAATAAAACAAACGGTTTGATAACAATTAGCCAATCTATAACACAAAGTAGAGTTGACGAAGAACAAAACACAAAATCAAGGATCTTGAATGTTAGACACATGAAATACAAAATCTATAGAATAGATGAATATGAAAAAGAAAACCGATGCAGTAAAACAAATAGTCCAAAACTCAAATATTACCTCTCATACCGTGACTTCTTCCTCAAGAAGAACCCACACTTGAACTTTGAAATTGGAAGCAAGGAGATCTGTTCTTGGGTGAGACCACGGCTTTGAGTTCCAACAGCCTCACCTAATTCAAGTAATTCCTGCAATAAATAATACAATATTAATGTCGGAAAAATGCAAAAGAATCAGCTCCAACATACAGAATCTTCACTTCAACTTTTACTACTGCTATCTATAAAGATGTTCACATAACTACAATATTCTGAGATCACACTACCAATAGCCTCGCATTCAATTGAAAAATGTGCATCCATGAGACAATTTACTAAAATAAATGTTTCTCTGTTAACTTTGCTTTTTTTGTGAACTAACAAACAAATTGGTAGTCAAAGCAACATTGTGGACTATACCAATTGCAATTAAAATAAGTAATGCAATACAATCAAGATCGTGACGACATACAATGAATTGTAAGAACTTCATGAAATGATTTGGCCAAACAATAGTTTCCAAGAGTAACTATTGTCATATGGAATAATGTGTACAAATACAAGGAAGGACAGTGAAAAACAAGACAATGAAAGGCATAGAAAAATAAAGGAGTTAGCAAAGTATAATCAAATGAACATAAGATTGACACTATTGAATATATCTAGAAGATTAACTATAAAGAAATCAAATGTAAAGTAGTTGTACTTTCAGGAAGTACTACATGATGCCTAGAAAGAGAAGGAAACTGAGATTCTCAATCCAACCTCATAGGTCATGTTGTCGGGATCAATATTGTCTTGCCAAATGACCTGCAGAAAATAGAAAAGTGTCTTAAATATATTGTGCTTCTTAATGGTGAATAGCTAAAGGTAACTTTACAAACTTTTTAGATGTTCTTAGCATTTAACCATTTCATGCACAAGGAGATTTGAAGGCAAATACCTGAGAATCGTTGGAATTACTATGATGTCTTCGTGGGCCTGCAAGAAGAGAGACAAATCCGTTTAAATTGTGATCAAACATTTTATATGTTCTGTAAAACAATATCAGAAAATATCAAATGAAAGCTCAGCAATGGAGGATTTTGACAGATATCAATGAAGAGGCAATAAAAGAATCTACAACTGTTTTTCTTTGAGACTAAAAAGAGGCCTATGTAATTTGCAATGGGCATCAAGCTACGGCATATGGACAGCCTATTAAAGTGTGAGTACTAGTGTAATTAATTGTATTCTCTCTGTCTCCCGGCGAACAGAGTATCAGCAGAGGATCCAAGTCAACTTTCTACGTTCAATTACAAATGATACTTTATACAAAATTTAATCATTATTTCATTCTTAACGAGTAGACAGGGGTAAAGATTATTGAGGAGGTGCAGAGGGACGGTGAAAATTAAATAAGTTGTCTAAAATCAAGAGAAATACCCGTGGTCTAGTTTTAGAAAGATCAACTAAATTACCGCAAACCATAGGATGAAAAAAGAACTTAAGATTGAGGCATTGACATAAGTATATATACTAACATCAACAAGTACACTCCATCGTCATGAACCACTACATCTGTAATTAAATAGGTAAGTTCAATTAGACTCTTCCATGTCCAGGAAGCTGAAATCTGAAAAATACTTAGGTGGGTGAACAAATGTACCAAACTCTTCCATGTCTGGGTAAGTTCAAATAGACTCTTCCATGTCCATTAACAGTTTCTTAATCATTTTGATGCTCACAGAGGAATCAAGAGACTTCTTTGCCAAAGGTGTAGCCGGGGTGAGGTGAGCAGCAATTCACTTCTAAGGGACTTAAGGATACCTAAAAGTTGCATCTTCTAACCCAAACATTACTAAATATTGATTAACTACTTATAATGTGAGGGACAGGCCATTTACGGTTATAATGTTCAAGAAACGGAAGACCCTGTAATACTTAACAAAAATTATTTTCAGATGAAATACGTACATTCAATAGAATTGTCTTGTGCATTAGTGTTTCCACCTTCTCCCCATTCTGTGCTTACAGCCAGAGTCTGTTCACTGATTATTGAAGAGTTTTCTGAAGGCCTCCTATACTCATCTACTTGTGGTTCATGATGATTTACCTCATAACCATGATTGTAGCGATAGTATGAGGTATTGTCGGGTTCTGATAGTCCAAACTTGTAAAAGGTTGAATTTGAAGGGTACGAACTCTCCTGCACAAATAATTGGAATTTTATATTTTTTCTTGAACATAAAAACATTTCTAGCAGCCTTCTACCAATATCAGAAGAACAAATTTCCAGTAAAATAATGAAACACAGACTATGAAACACATTAAGAAAACAAGAAAATACAATCAAACCAAAGCATAAAATATCTTGAACAGAATATATGACAATCTTTGCAGGAACCTGAGCATGTGATGCACCGGAAAAAATGAAGTTAACATGTTCATAGGTGAGGCCTTCAAAATATTCAATAAAGCTTCCTGCTGTACTATAGGGATAGCTGATGTTGTTGTAATGGACTTCCATGTGCGGGTTCCAACTCATTTTGAATCTTTTTTGCAGAGAAGTAATCTGCAAGATGAATTCACAACAAATTACAATAATCAATGCATAGACACAAGAATCACCCAAACAAAAAAGCTATATGTATATAAAAGCCTAGACATAAAGATCAATACATATACTAACTATTCTTCAATCTTCACAGATTCACCAAGGTAGATTCATGAACAAAAGTTGAATGATTTAACTCTGGAACCATCCGCCTCCAATAATTCAGATATTTAAAAATGTCAACCTGCAAAAATTAAAATTCACACATATGTTGTGAAGGAAAATGCCGTTAATTCAACCAATACTATTTTGACTATTAAATTAAAATAAATGCATGCATTCTAAAAAGAAGGAACAATCCAGAATGCCTAAACTAACACTTTACATCAAGAAGCCTGGAAAAAAAAACAAGTCAAGTGAAAGAAAAAAAAGCTATATTGCTATCAACAAAAATCGTTCTAAGCATTTTAATAAATCAACACGATTAATTCCAAATATATTTATAATTAGCCAATCAGAGAAGCGAGACATAAGATCACATAAATGTTAAAAAAAATTAAGAGATCTCTGACCAAGAAACAAAGGATTCAATGTTGAGGATATGCATTAGTGAAAGCGAATTAAGAAACAAAAAAGGAAAATCTTCCATGCATTGCATCTGAATCTTCAATTTAATTTTAGCCTATAAAAAAATTCATTAAACGCAATGACAGTGTATTCGTCCTCGTAAGGAATCAATGAGAGTTCGCTGTCGATTTACAAAAATCTCGCACTTCCGGTGATTGGAAAGTCAACGGAAATGTACGGATCATAATAGGAAATGTGTGAACTGTGAAATCAACAATGATAATTGATTTAAGAACAGAACAATTTGAATGTGATGAAGAAACATTGAGCTAGAGAGAGTGTGGATTCGAGAGATGAAAGGATGAAATTGAAAGAACTGACCTAGCTAGAGCTTCATCGCTTTTGGTGCAAGATGAGTGAAAATGGCGAAATGGATATGCACTCTTCGTTTTGTAAATTATTCTCTCTCTCTCTCTCTCTCTCTCTCTCTCTCTCTCTCTCTCTCTCTCTCTCTCTCTCTCTCTCTCTCTCTGCCTTTAGACACTTTGGTGAAGCTGGTTTCACCAACACGCCAACTCTGTTGGATAGACCATGATCACCTGCATCGCACCTTTTTCCCAACAGTTACGGATTTCTTTTCCCATACCAAATAAGGAGGGGGATATTTTATTTTGTTTTGGGTGAAATTAGGGAAAATTTATGGTTTTTGGATTTTTTTTCAATTCTATTCTTTTTTTCAAAAAAAAAAAAACTCTAAAAATCATAACTTGAAATTAATGTATCTGGCTCTCTTATTGTCAAGTAGTCGCTTCATTAATACATTTGATATATCTGCATTGAATTAAGATTAGTTGATCTAAATTAAAATTTAAAATTATAAAATTAGAGTCAATGATATGAATTCCAATGATTGTACAATAAAAAGATCTTGTATTTAGAGTTTGATTAAGATCATGCAGTCTAATGTTAAAATCTAATTATTGTATAAGTATTTTAAAGTTGTTTGATTTATAATTTTCTTGCTCTTCTTCTTTATTTCCCATATTTGGTCTTCATCAATTAAAAATGATATTGT
>JBBPBR010000003.1:62878214-62891451 GCA_037974775.1 Cicer pinnatifidum
AAAAAAAAAAAAAAAAAAAAAAAAAAACAGAGAATCGTCACCTCCTTTTTCGGTAAACTTGGTTTGCAAAAGTATCATAGCATAATATGGTCCAAATAAATAAATCTTACAGATTTCGAAAAACAAAACATGCACATATTACTTAATTTAATTTAATTTAATTTATTTATTTTTGACATGTTTGTTTATGTTATTTTATAGTTCCTGCTATCAGTATTCCTTAATACTATATACAATATTATTATTGACATACTTGTTTTAGCATATTATATTGAGTTTAAATAAATAATTAAATTAATATTTAAATAAAAGAATATCAACTCTTGTAGAATACAACTTTTCTAGAAATTTTTCAATTGTTTTGCCTTCAATTTCACTTTTACATGAACATTAGCAATTGTATTCTTATGTACATGTATTTTAAAAAGAATTTTGTTGTCTGATGATATTATGATTTCGACTTGTTAAATTTAATAAAAATTTTGAATTTATGTAACACGTTTATAATTACTTGATATTCTTTACCTTAATAAAAAATAAAATACGTTCAAAAATTTAAATATTTATTTATTTGAAGAATTTCACTATTTTAAAAATAAAAAAATTATTTATTTATTTATTTAAGATTTAAGGTGTTACAAGTAAAACCTCACCTTAGCATCACCCTCCATTCTATGAATTTAATCACGTTTGAGACGGTCAAAGGTTTGCAAGACAATATCACATTAAACAATCATCTTCATTATAACCATCATCTCCATTACATTGTTTTCATCCAACATATTGCGCCACCATCTTCATTACATTGTTTTCATCTAACATATTCCGCCACCATCTTCATTTACATTGTTTTCATCCAAAATATCTAGTGTGTTTTTCATTATTTTTGTTAAAGTGTTCATTTTCTAAATTTCAACTTTAAATTTTGTTAAGTATATAATTTTTATTTTATTTTCATCTATATACACCTATACTAAATAAAAAATACTTTGGTGTTCCCTTAAAAAATATAACGATATGTGTGGTCGTATTTTCTACCCACTCACAAAATCACCCTTAACACATTTGTAAGAGCACTCATTAAAGAATACAAATATATAAACTATACATTAAAAAATATATAAAAATTTTAAAAAAAATTGAATAATCGTGTCAAAAACAACTGAATGTGTAATTTTTAATACACTTTTATTACAAAATGTTTATATTTAAATTTTTGACAAATACTCCATCTGATAATTATTATAAACAAAAATAATTAATTTCACGATTATTAAAAAACTTTGTTACATACAATTATTTTGGCTAGGTGCTAATAATTGATGACGCGGATCCACATTAGCAAGAGAAGAGTTTTGTCTCAAATAATTAGTTTGGCAGTGATGTTTAACTGTCCTATTTTTGAAAGAAAAAAAATTCACGAGAATGCTTTAAATAAATATATAGTCTTAAAATAACAACACAATTTTATTTTGTTAATAATTTTTTTTTATTTTGATTTAATAAATAAAAATATAATATAAATAATAATAATAATAAATTAATTTAATTAACAAAATAATAAATAAATAATTGAAAAAATTAAAATATAATTAATAAAAAAAATACATCAAAATTAATATAATTGAGTAAATATGTTGCTAAACGATGGCTTCAATTTTTATTTTAGGAACATCATTAACTTCACCTAATTTCAATAAAACATCTCTTATATGAGGAGTTTGAAAACACAAAGCTTTAACACTTTATGTGCAACTTTCACAACGTGTTTGTGACAATGATTTTAGATTTAAATTAGGGATATGATCTTATATAATTTTCCATCTTTTAGTTGAAAAATAAAATAGTGTATATACGTTATACCATTAAAAAAAAGATGTAGCTTTAGAACAATAATTCGCCACATCGCAAAGTATCAAATTTAGACTATGACAACCACAAGGAGTGTAAAATGATCTAGGATTAATGTCTAAAAATATTTGTTGCACACCTTAATGGTCCCGTTTCATATTTGATCCATTACCTTAACCTTAAATCAAGTCATTTTTCTTAGATTACTAAAATCAAGTCCGATATTATTTATTTTATTCGTAATTGTATCAAAAAGATATTTTTCATATGTATCATCTACAATAAAAAAAATTCTAAAAATTATTTAGAAGTTTGTATCGGAGTCGATGAAAGATCCACACATCGTAGCACAAAACACATTTACTCTACATGCCTTGGAGTAAATTTTTTTATTTCATTTTCCAGCAAATTTATCAATTTATTTGGTATTCTATGTCCAAGGTAGTGGTTATGAACTTAATTGTCTTTACCTCGACGAACATTTTCTTGCATTATAAGATCAAATTCTGCAATCATTTGAATTAGACTTAAAAAGTTTCCATTATTTTCTTGATATAATTTTTCATTTGCTTCACGATAAACTAAGTTGTTTTTTCCAAGAGTTTTAACAAAAATAATAATACATTTCTCCAATGTTCTCTATTCCTATTTATTTATTTTTGAACATCTTTGTCGGTTGTTTTCTCGTTTGACAATCTCAATTCTAAATTCATTTGAGAATTCATGTTAACAATGTGTTCATTACTTGTCTCATGCTTTCTTAATTTGTAACTAATATTTCTCCAATCCCTCCCACATTCATTAGTCAATTTACTTGTACTAGGAAGAGCCTTAAATAATTTGCAACAAAAAAAAAACCTTATCCATGTCTTGACAGTATACCAACCATCTTCTTTCACGTGTTTTTTTGTTGAACAACTTTTGAATGTAGAGTGACGAAGAAAAGTGACTTGAAGATTCATGTTTAACAAAGTATATACCAATAAGTATAACAAGACTTTTTCAAGCAATAAATCTCTCAAACGTATCAATATTTGTCCATTGACTTGAATTATATATGTTTTTGGTAATGTATTCTTCTAATTCATTGATTTCTTGATTCCATATTTTCATTTATTTCTAAAATGCTATTTTACTCATTCAACAGTCAATCACCAATATTATAAATTTTACTTGTTTTATATTTTTGAGTTGACATTTATATCTATGAAAATAGAAGCAACACAAATTTAGTAAAATTAAAAATAAATGTTAGAACAATAAAACTTGACCGACAAGATACTATTTAAAATAAAATAAAAAATTAATAATTTAGAATGTAAGTATTTACTTATATGAATATGAAAAAATATATTAACACATAAGAAACACATACTTAATATATCATGGTCAGTGACAAGAAGTAGTCACACAATGAAAATTCAAAATAAAAAATAAAATAAAAAGTCAAAATTGTTTTTGTCTTTTTTATAGAAAAGTAAGTTTCGGTCAAGATTTCAAAATGATATTAAAAGATACCTATATATATTTTTGTGAAAAGCAACTGTTCAGGAGATCCTTCTAAGATAACAATAGCCTACAAATATCAATTAAAATAATAATTATGTAAAAAATCAAAAGGCGCGTGCACATAAGTTGGTGGAGGCCTTTTTGGTTGTTGTCAACACTTGCTGAAGGTATGAGTAGTTCTTATAATATATTTTTATTGGATCTTTCCGACCATATAAAAAATAAAATCAACAAATATATTTTGGTGAGGTTTAAAACGAGAACTTTATGGGCCTCTATCTTCGGCCAGTCCTGTAATTATGTACTTTCATCCAATTTAGATTGTGCTTGAGTTATGTAATATACTACGATTAAATTAAGTGGAGGCAAAAACCAAGAAAACACTATTTTAAACTTGTTTTGACCATTTTCACGAAGATTCACACTAACTTGTACATTATGATCCTTTAAGTTACGTTGATATGGATCAACTAATGTATTATGCAATATGTGTTCTATTTTAGGTGTTGATTTGTTCCCCTACTTTTATTGACTTGATTGAATATATGAATTACTTTTCTATTTGGAAATGGACAATCTGAATATCATTTGGCAAATAAGTGATACTAATTGTTAGATAACTTGTAATTCAAGTAAAGCCTTAGTTAGTAAGTTATTTAGTTAGTTAAAGGGATGTTAGAATGAATAGGAACAACTCATGTATAAATATCATATTCGATTCATTCAATATACAAGTCCTATTAATCATATACTATTGTATTTTTCTGTTTCTTACACTTGAAGTAACAACTTGATAAGCTAATAATTTGTATCCAGAGCTAGTGGTTTCTGATCCAAAATCATATTGAAGTGTGAGAATTAAAACACTAGTGAAGTAAGGATGAATTCAAGTGCAAACAATGGAAATTCTCCAGTCCATATGCCACTCTTTGATGGAAAAGATTGGGTTAGATGGAGAATGCAAATTCGAGCATTATTTGGATTTCAAGAAGTATTGGAAATCATAAAAATGGGTTTTGAGGATTTGGGAGCTAATCCAACAGAGGAACAGAGATCAAGTTTTAAACAAAACAAGATGAAAGATTGTAAAGATAAATTCATTCTTCATGAATGTCTTGATACAACCAACTTTGACATGATATCTGATGCAAAAAGTGAAAAAGAAGCATGAGATATTCTTGAGAAGTGTTATTCAGAAAGAACCGAGTTAAAGAAGGTGAAGTTGCAGGCCTTACAAAGGAAAATCGAGCTGCTACAGATAGAGGAACAAGAAAAGGTATCATATTTGATTTCAAGATTAAAAACCATCACAAAACAGATAGTTGGTCGTGGTGAGAAGTTGACTGAACATAAATTGTGTGAGAAGATCCTAATATCCTTGCATCTTAGGTTAGATCACATCGTATGTGCCATTGGAGAATCAAAGACATTTCAACCTTGAGTCTTGAAGAATTGCAAGGAACATTAGAAACAAGGGGATCAGACACTGGAAACACAAGTACAAAAGAAAGGGGATCAAAAAAGAAAATGGAAGAAGAACAAGCTCAAGAAGTTTGAAGATAAGTCCAAGTCCTCGTCAAATGGAGGAAATGCAAGTGGTAAATTCAAATGAAAATCAAAGTGTAAGATTTATGGGTCACATATGTAATCAATTAATAAAGTGTGTTAGGGTCATTATATAATTAGCCAATAAACTAGGGGTCAAATAATATATAATAGTTTATGGCTAAAGAGCATAATAATTATGAAAATTAATAGTGTAGATACCAGGCGGTTTCTAATTTAATGAGGGGCTGAATTAGTAATACTGCAATTTGGGATATAACTAATAATAGTTATATATAGGGGTAGTGGCCCCCAAGGCAAACACAACAAGACTATTCAGTTTCACAAATCCTAAGGAGAAAACTTTCTGGTTCTCTGGTTCTCTCTATCCCCATCAAGAGAGCAAGGTCTTCAGGGTGTTTTGCTGAGGAAGATCACCCAACTCATTGGCTCTATCATCATCATCCCAGGATTTCATTAATGGCAATTCCCACAGGTACGCTTCCGCCTTTGGTTATTCATCATGTAATTGGCATGGATTAAAGAGCATAAGGTTGTAGGGATTGTATTCCAACAATTGGTATCAGAGCCTACCATGTTTAATTCATGATGAAATTCGGTTATTGTCTTTGTTTTAAGATTCAATTTTGAAATTTTGACATGATTGAAAAATTAGGGTTTATAATTTGGGAATTTTGACATGATTGAAAAATTAGGGTTTGTAATTTGGGTTTTAATTTGGACTACTTTTAATTTACTTTTAATTTAAATTTAGGTTTTCAATATTAAGTGATGTTATTTTTGGTTTTCAATATTATGTGTATTGGATCCCCACATAAGTTGCAATTTTTGTCTTGTGTTGCTTTCACGAGTTTATCAATAGCATCCTTAAGTTTGTCATGCCCATAAATTACGAATATGGTTTAGATAAAAATGAGAATGTTCTGCGCACTGCACATGAATTGGAATGTGTTGGAATGTGTTGCTTTCACTTTGTTTTTTGTAAAATTGGTTAAAATCTTTTTACTAGACTTGAATTATTTGGTTCCTAATGCACAGCTAAAAAACTCAAAATTATATACCCTATTAATTTGTCGCAATGAGCTCTTGAATCCTCTGCGCACTGCACAAGCATGAGAGAGCTGTTCGACTTAGGTATAGTGTTAGATCCAACGGCTTTATGGTGCAGTTGCTGCAACGGATCTGTGATTTGGTTTTGAAAGCATTGGGTTTTTCACATCCAGATTTATTTGGCTTTTGTTATTGGTGCAGCTGAAGTTTAACTTCAAAATTCAAATGTTTGATCTAATTGAAGCTTATAACCTTCCAGAAATCCTCAATTTTTTTTTTGTTGATAATTATTGTTTTATCAAAAACAATATTTTATTAGTGAACATATTTTACTAATGAAACACAGTTTATATTAGTGAACAATATTTTATTTTTTTTTATATATTGCTTTATTTTGATATAATAAATATATGTTCAAGTCAAGTTTGACATTTTGAGTGAGTTAATTGAAACTTGACGTCGCTAAAGTGACCTCTCTTGTCAAAATTGCTCGTGAAGAGTGTCAAATGGCTGTGTATATGTTTATTCATGCGGGTATTGACCGGCCCAAAGGAAGGTTAATATTTGGCAGAATTACATATACACCTGCGATGATAAATGTGTGACAATTATTTGGTATACATGTGAGCAGTAAATCGGCCCAAAGGAAGGTTTATTGTTTGACATGTCTTATTGTCAACATTTGATCGTTGCAACAAGAGTACCACTAGCAGTTGATGTTACTGTCCAAAGACTTGACACCAATGGTGCACTGGGTATCTTGAGATGGGTTAAATTCCATGATAACATATGTATTTATTTATTGATTTATTTTCCTATGATGTGAGTTTCTAAGTTTCGTTCTTTATTTAATTTTCAGCATCTATTGCTTTCATATCTGCAAATTTGAGTTCTATTCCTGTCCTTAATGGAACAAATTTTAAGGAATGGGAAGAGAACATTCTGATTGTTCTTGGCTGCATGGATCTAGACCTTGCATTAAGAATTGATCGACCCCCTACTCCTAAGGACTCTAGTTCTTCTGCGGAAAAATTAGAGTATGAGAAATGGGATCGCTCAAATCGCATAAGTCTTATGATCATAAAGCGTGGCATTCCTGAGGTCTTTAGAGGTGTTGTCTCGGATGAGATAGTTACAGCTAAAAATTTCCTTGCGGAGATGGAAAAACGCTTTGAAAAACGTGATAAGGCTGAAACAAGTTCTTTGCTTCAAAATTTAATTTCCATGAAGTATCAAGGCAAGGGAAATATAAGAGAGCACATTATGATGATGTCCAACATTGCTTCTAAGCTTAAAGGACTAAAGCTTGAGTTGTCAGATGACTTACTCATTCATTTAGTATTGCTGTCTCTTCCTGCGCAATTCAGTCAGTTTAAGGTGACTTATAATTGTCAAAAGGAGAAATGGACTCTTAATGAGCTCATTTCATTATGTGTGCAAGAAGAGGACAGACTGAAGCAAGATAGGACTGAAAGTGCTCACTTTACTAGCATCTCTAAAGACAAGGGCAAAAGGAAAAGAATTGAGGAGCCCAAGAACAAAGTTGCTGCTAAGGGTCCAGAACAAAAGAAGCAGACTAAGGATAACAACTGCTTCTTCTGCAGGAGTTCTGGACATGTGAAGAAGGATTGTGCCAAATATCACGCTTGGCGTGTTAAGAAAGGTATGATTCTGTCTTTGGTCTGTTCTGAGGTTAATTTAGCTTCAGTACCTGGAAACACTTGGTGGTTAGACTCTGGTGCAACTACTAACATCAGTGTTTCAATGCAGGGTTGCCTGAACTTCCGAAAGCCTAATGATACTGAAAGATGCATCTATGTAGGAGATGTGAAGAAGGTAGAAGTTGAAGCCATAGGAAAATTTAGATTATTATTAAGTTCCGGTCATTATTTGATTTTAGAAGACACTTTTGTTGTACCGTCATTTAGACGGAATTTGGTCTTTATTTCTTATTTGGACAAATCAGGATATTATTGTTCATTCAGGAATAAAGAATTTACTTTGTCTTTAAATTCGAATGTTGTTGGAACCGGTTTACTTTCTGGTTATGATAATCTTTATTTGTTGGAAACTGTGGCTAACTATAATGAAACATTGAGTGTGGAATCACGTGGTACTAAGCGAAAAATTGACAATTTTAATTCAGGAGTGCTCTGGCACAAGCGTCTAGGTCACATCTCTAAAAATAGAGTTGAACGACTTGTGTCAGATGGAATTTTAGATTCCATTGACTTCACAGACTTTAACGTTTGTGTAGCATGCATTAAAGGAAAACAGACTAAAGATAAGAAATTAGGCGCATATAGAGCTACAGACGTCTTAGAATTGATACATACGGATATCTGTGGGCCATTTCCAACTCCTTCTTGGAATGGTCAACAATATTTTATATCATTCATAGACGATTATTCTAGATATGCCTACCTTTATCTAATTCACGAAAAGTCCCAATCAATAGACGTGTTCAAATCCTTTAAGGCAGAGGTTGAGAATCAACTTAATAAGAGAATTAAAAAGGTCAAATCTGATCGTGGTGGTGAATACTACGACAGATATGACGGTTCAGGTGAACAACGTCCGGGACCATTTGCCAAGTACCTAGAGGAATGTGGAATCGTCCCACAATACACTATGCCGGGGTCACCCAGCATGAATGGTGTAGCTGAAAGACGAAACAGGACTCTTAAGGATATGGTAAGGAGTATGATTTGTCATTCCACCTTGCCAGAGTCACTCTGGGGAGAGGCATTAAAAACAACAGCATACATTCTTAATAGAGTACCAACTAAGGCAGCGGCTAAAACACCTTATGAGCTTTGGATTGGGCGTAAGCCTAGTCTGAAGCATTTTCATGTTTGGGGATGTCAAGCTGAGGCAAGGCCTTATAGGTCGAATGAAAAGAAATTTGAACCCCGAACAATTAGCAGCTATTTTATAGGGTATTCAGAAAAATCAAGGGGCTATAAATTTTATGATCCTAATTTGAGAACAATTTTTGAGACGGGAACGACAACGTTCTTTGAGGATATTGAGTTTGGGGGGAAGATTAAGGTTAAAGATTTTGTCTTTGAGGAAGAATCGGTAACAATTCCAGAACTGATTCTTCCACCAATTGACTTTCCCATTATTGAACAAACTCAAGATGATCTGGTTGTTCAGGAAGAACAAAATCCAGATCAAATTCAAGATCCTCAAGAACAAATGCCTCAAGAGCCAGCTCCATTGCGAAGATCCACTAGAGAAAGGAAAAATGCTATTTCGGATGATTATGTAGCATTTATCAATGAGGTAGAGGAAAATGTTGGCATGACGGAAGACGACCCGGTCAATTTTCGTCAAGCCATGCAAGATCCTCGTTCAGATAAGTGGATCGAAGCAATGAATGAGGAGTATAAGTCTATGCAAGACAATTCAGTTTGGGAAATTATCCCATTACCTGAAGGAGTGAAACCCATTGGTTGCAAATGGATTTTTAAAACCAAGCGGGATTCCAATGGTAATGTGGAGAGATATAAGGCACGACTTATAGCTAAGGGTTATACTCAAAAGGAGGGGATTGATTATAAAGAGACTTTCTCTCCGGTTTCATCGAAGGACTCTTTAAGAATTATCATGGCTCTCGTTGCTCACTTTGATTTGGAGCTTCATCAAATGGATGTAAAGACAGCGTTTCTCAATGGCGACATTGATGAGACGATCTATATGGTGCAGCCAGAAAACTTTGTGTTGGGAGACCCAAAGAATATGGTGTGCAAACTAAGAAAATCCATTTATGGGCTAAAATAAGCTTCTCGTCAATGGTACCATAAATTTCATCAAGTAATTCTCTCATTTGGTTTTGAGATGAATACAGTTGATGATTGTGTGTATCATAAGTTCAGTAGGAGCAGACATATTTTCCTGGTCTTGTATGTTGATGACATACTGCTTGCCACTAACGATATAGGCATGTTGCACGAAACTAAGAAATTTCTATCAAAGCATTTTGAGATGAAAGATCTTGGTGACGCCTCTTTTGTATTATGAATTCAGATACACCGAGACAGATCTCGAGGTATTCTTGGATTGTCACAAAAGCGCTATATTGATAAGGTTCTCAAAAGGTTTGGGTTACAGGATTGCAAACCAGGGGACACCCCAGTTGCTAAGGGAGACAAGTTTAGTCTCAAACAGTGCCCTAAGGGAAGTTTGGAAATTCAAGAAATGCAAAAGATCCCTTATGCTTCAGCTGTAGGGAGTCTTATGTATGCCCAAGTATGTACGCGTCCAGACATAGCGTTCATAGTAGGGATTTTAGGCAGATATTTAAGCAATCCAGGTCTTGACCATTGGAAAGCAGCCAAGAGGGTCATGAGATATATGAAGAGAACAAGAAACTACATGCTCACATATAGGAGGTCAGACCAGTTAGAGATCACTGGGTACTCTGACTCGGATTTTGCGGGATGCCAAGACAGCTTAAGATCAACTTCAGGCTATGTCTTTCTGTTAGCTGGTGGAGCAGTTTCTTGGCGTAGTGCCAAGCAAGGTCTTACTGCTTTATCAACCATGGCAGCAGAATTCGTAGCAATTCATGAGGCATCTGACCAGGGCATTTGGCTGAGAAATTTTGTCACGGGGCTGCGAATAGTTGAAGGGATTGAAAGACCACTCAAGTTGTACTGTGACAATAGATCAGCAGTCCTGTATTCTAACAATAATAGGAGCTCGACCAAGTCAAAGCACATTGACATTAAGTTCCTAGTTGTTAAAGAGAAGGTACAAAGTGGACAGATATCCATAGAACACTTAAGGACAAACTCCATGATTGCGGATCCACTCACTAAAGGT
This sequence comes from Cicer pinnatifidum, assembly GCA_037974775.1. NCBI lineage: Eukaryota > Viridiplantae > Streptophyta > Magnoliopsida > Fabales > Fabaceae > Cicer > Cicer pinnatifidum. The sequence continues at coordinate 62,889,021 of JBBPBR010000003.1, forward strand.
CTACCACCCAAGGTCTTTCATGAGCATACTGCTCACATGGGTGTACTACAGTTTGAGGAATCTTGATTTTAGTGGGAGTTTCGTCCATTATGCAATTTATGTTCTATGTTTAATTGCAAAGCACAAATACATTGTATTTGGATTTTCTGATCAGAAATAAAGTTTACAATATTCAGTTTTGGTTACTTTGTACATTTAAGTTATGGTATGATCTCATTCGGTAAAGTAGGACCAGTTGAAAATTGACATGCATTGACCAACTTCATGTAATTTTCATGCTACACTTTTCATAATGGGTCTATGTCATTTAGTTGTGTCAGTGCGGGTGATCATTGATGGGTTTAGTTATGCTTATTATGACGAAAGCCTCTTTGGTTCCATGTGCTGATACGATTAATGGGCGGGACAATTTGGATTAGGCTCAAGGTAATTATAATGACATTTTTTGACGTCATAAAGTATAACACACTCCTAAGGATACATGTGTGACCAGTGAGAGATTGTAAGATTTATGGGTCACATATGTAATCAATTAATAAAGTGTGTTAGGGTCATTATATAATTAGCCAATAAACTAGGGGTCAAATAATATATAATAGTTTATGGCTAAAGAGCATAATAATTATGAAAATTAATAGTGTAGATACCAGGCGGTTTCTAATTTAATGAGGGGCTGAATTAGTAATACTGCAATTTGAGATATAACTAATAATAGTTATATATAGGGGTAGTGGTCCCCAAGGCAAACACAACAAGACTATTCAGTTTCACAAATCCTAAGGAGAAAACTCTCTGGTTCTTTGGTTCTCTGGTTCTCTCTATCCCCATCAAGAGAGCAAGGTCTTCAGGGTGTTTTGCTGAGGAATATCACCCAACTCATTGGCTCTATCATCATCATCCCAGGATTTCATTAATGGCAATTCCCACAGGTACGCTTCCGCCTTTGGTTATTCATCATGTAATTGGCATGGATTAAAGAGCATAAGGTTGTAGGGATTGTATTCCAACACAAAGAACTTTGATAAGAAAAACATCAATTCCAGAGTTGAGTTTTTAAACTTTGTTTGGCATGAACTGAGGTTTCTATGGCATATTAATTAATATGAGGTTTAGGAAGTTACTTGAAAGATCGATTTTTTAGAAAATATTTGATGTATGAAGTCATTTGCTCAACTATTTCTAAACAATAAACTCATTGTTTTGTTTCCATGTTGTTTTTTTGGCCCAAGCAACACTAATCTAACATTGGAAATGTATCAAGAATATGAACCTGGTCAAGTCACTAGCTAAGAGGTTTTTAGAGTATGTGTTTTACAAATAGTAGTCCATAGAGCAATCCATTTTTTAAGAAAATGAGCACTTCAATAATGAGATTCTTATGGGATAAGAGGCTACTATTGTCCATTTGGTTTAATACATATTTTATTAGTTTATAATGGAAAGAAATATCGCTCTCAAATCACATCCACTAGGGGATGAGTTAATGTGTCTAAGCAATGTTAAATCTTATTTTCTTTATTCATCTCTCTCCCAAATTTAAATTTTGACTATTTGTGGTTCTGTTTTAAAAAGAAATGATGAAAGAGTTTTTCATGAATGAGATTAAACCATTAAGAAATAGTTTTTTTAGTGCGATTATAATGATATTTTGCCTGTTTGGTGTTGCCAAGATGATTTATATATACATTGGTCTGTTAAAAAAAATAAATGGATTATTGCATGTTCATGTCTAAATGACTTATTAGTTATTAAAGAGTTTGACAGTAAAATAATATGAAATAATTGACATCATGATGAACTTAAATTTAATTATACATTTGGTCATTGAAATTTGTTAATTGTGAGATTCTGATCTCTTAATCTTAATTTAAAATGAACGATTTTAACTTCTTAATTACCTCATTTTATTCATCTACCACCCTCAGTCTGATTTTGACCAAAATCCATTGAAGAGGTAATTTTTTGTAGCGCATGTCTAATTATAATTGATCATAAACAAAAATTAATAAATTAACAATTGTGTTAAGCTTTGAGACAGAGTAGAAGAAAAGAAAATACACTATTCAATAGTCTTAAAAATCCTAGTTTTCATTGCATTTTGATGGTGTGCAGAGGTATAACATGGAGGATGTAATGTTATAACATTCATGTCTAAAAGAAAATCGGGAAAGTAGGGATCCTCTTAAGAAAAACTGGCTTGGTAAATAATTCTAATGGGCTTATATTAGTCTATGATCCATTTTTCATTTTTATTTACCAAAGTCATATATTGTTAACTTTAGTCAATTTGACCAAACAAAACAACTAAGTCAAATCTACTTTTAGTTAATGTATAATAACTTATTGGATCATTTTTTTTTATGGCTTTCTAGTCATTAAGGAATCTTCTAAGTTATATTGAGGTGCCCTTACTTAGAATTTCTTTTTCTTT
>JBBPBR010000003.1:62907489-62917641 GCA_037974775.1 Cicer pinnatifidum
TTAGTCATCTTCTTTAATTTTACTTTAAATTAATTTTATGTTTATCACTCTCAAATTTATTATATAGTAGTATTGGGAACATGTACAATGCACGAGGAGAAACTCATGAAAAGAGTCTATATTTGATGCAATTTAGAGTTTCTTTATGATCAATTATATAACAACAATATTAGTAAAAAAAATATACTCCAACAATAACGTTTAATAACAAATTACATAATTCTTTTAGATATAAATTAAAGTTGTATATTAAAAAATCGATTTAAAAAATTAAGGAATTAAAAGTTGACTTTAAACAAAATAAAAAAAAATAAAAATTATCTTTAAACCAATCAAGCACAACATCCAAATACATAAATAATGAAAAATAGAATATTATAATAAAAGTACTCATAAAGAGCAGCAAAATTTTAGGTAAGAACACGCATTATATATAAATTGTAAATATAAATGTGTCGTACAATCTTCATTTTTTTTAATAAAATTAAGTCTTCAACAAATTACCTAAATAAAAAGATAATAAATAAATTTTGCGAAATTATTGCAGTTTATTGTACTTCTTTTCTGAACTACCAGTATCAGCCGGTACTTGAAAATTGACCGTGTGACACCGTAAAATTGTGAATTTTCATTAAATAAGTAAAATTTGTTTTTAAAATTTTACCAAACATTTCATAACATTTATGTATTTTCTGTTCCGTTATACCTCACTTCTATAATATAACATCAAAAACTAAACAATTTTTATTATATGTTAATATAAAATAAATTATTTTGCTACACTCTATTTTTATAAATGAGAGAATAAATAATTTTTATTATCAATATAAAATAAATTTACACTAATATTATACAACCATTAAACTCTTTAATTTGATTAAAGACTTATTCTAATTTACCATTATTGATTAACGTGAGTAAATAAGTTGACAGAAAGGAAGAAGAGACGTACCAATTGAAGTGCTGAATCCACCCATGGATGAGAGGGCGATACCCAGCAAGAATTGAGAATCCATGAGGACGATAATGCTCAGAATTGGAATGAAGGGAAATCAATTTTGAAAAGGACAAGGGTTATGACTTATGCATGCGTGGATCCATAACGTTTCACAGCATGTATATATACAATTATTCATTGACGGTTATTGTTACTATTATTTTATGACCACGATAGTAGGAAAGGTGATGGAGAGGGAAATGGGAATATGAATATCCCACTCTCAAATTAACATAATGGACACATTAAAGAAAGAGATGAATTGTGTCATTGGTCCACGAAAAGAATTTTTTTTTTCTCCCCCTTCCTCGTGTCACCTTCTCTCCTCATCAACCTCAACTCTTGGCCTAATTTTTTAAATAAAAAAACTTTATAGTCTATTTATATATAAATAGTGTTAAAAGGTGGTTACTTTTGTCTTCTGTCTTTGATTCCACAAATTTCATTCTTTTAAAAAATTAAAATATAAACTTTTAGTTGTAATTGAGTTTTAATGTTGTTATTTATATATTGATCTTTGTTCACTTTGTAAGTCATAATTTGAGTTTTGGATATCTAATTGATGAATACGAACAGACTTTAAAAAATACTTTAAAAAACTAAATATTAGAGTTACAACTTTTATGTTGGCACAAGAGTTCAATTTTGAAATGTAGTCAGTTTAAATTATCGATTACATGATTTGAGTATTTTTGTAATAATTTTTAGTATCCGCCCAATTGTTTTTAGAGCTCAAATTCAAGTACTATATATTTTGTTTTTTTAGGGAAATTCAGTGTTGCTTTTAGAAAAGAGATACATATATTCATAGTTTTCTTGCTTTCTTATTTTTGGATAAATAGAATATTTTCGATGGAAGACTAATTTCCCAAATTAATCTAGTGTTTTAGAATTTCTTCAAGACCTTGAGGTTTATTTTATAATGTTAATTTCTCATATTAATTCTATTTCTCTTTATTTAATTATATTGTTATTCTGATTGCTTAATTTGAATCTCAATAGAATTGATAAAATTAGTTTGACAAAATTCGGTTTATAAAATAAATTTTAGTTTTTCGACGTTTGATAGTTAACTATACTACATCGAATATTGTGATGTTTAATCCAGTCAAAGAAAGAAATATAATTTACATAGAGTTGATTACGTTTGTTTAATCAATTCTATAGTCAAATAGGAATAGAGTCGCAATTTATAAATTGAATCCGTTGATAGAATCTATGATAGGTTTGAAACTCTCGAATTAGTGGATATCGTTCCAACCCTATTGTAATATGTTTTCTTAATCTGCCCGAACCTAAATTTGAAACCCTATTTTTAATTTCATTATTCTAAATTCGGTTAGTATAATTAGAAGTCCTTGCAAACGACTCGAGTTGTTGCCTTTACGCTATGTTTTATTACTCGTATTTGACTCGTTTGCTACAGTGGATAAAATTGGCATCGTTATCGGAGACTCTATAATAACAATATTAGTCAATTTTAGAGTACTACTAACCATCCTAACAATTGTTTTTGGTTGCTCTACAGGTCGAGTAGGCTTGTTGCTAGCTCGTGTAGGCACTTTGCTCATTAAAAAAAAAAAAGACCAGTTTTCAGGCGAGTGTCTCGAATTGCCTCGAATTTTTGTAAATAAATCTAGGAACCGATTAAGAAATCCAAACTCTCAAATTCCTTCGTTTAGATTACTTTTTTAAATTTTAATATTCTCAAAAAAAAAAAAAGGTGTTATGCTTATTTGATTTTTATAATTTTTGGGTGGTATTTTAATATTTTTTGGATTTTATTTGATAGGTTTTTTCATTTTCCACTTCAATTTTAGCGATAGGGACATTGTTCGAATTTTCAGAGGTATGGTGTTGCATTACATTTATATTCTCACGGTGCATGACTAAGGCCATTTTTGAGAATCTGCATCCCCTTGATCTTGAAATAAATAAGACTTTTTTTATTTACTTCACATACTTAATACAACTTCTAGTGCTAACGAGTTAGATAGTGAAAGTAATTATGTGTGAGTTCACTAATCACAATATGGATGATATGGATAATAAAACCTTAAGATGATTTTTTGCACCTGATGTCACTTATAATGCATTGTGTATAGAATATCCTGAAGTTACTGTGCCATTTGAACTTAAATATAATTTAATACACTTGCTTCTAAAGTTTAATAGTCTTGCAGGTGAGGATTCTCACAAACACTTGAAGGAGTTTCATGTTGTGTGTTTTACCATGAAGTCTCAAAGAGTCACAGAGGACCATATCAAGCTGAGAGCATTCTCATTCTTACTTCAAGATGCTGCTAAGGATTGGTTGTACTACCTCCGACCAAGTTTTGTTACAAGTTGGAATGGTGTGAAGAAGTTGTTCCTAGAAAAATTATTCCGTACCTCCAAAGTTGCTTCAATCAGAAAAGAAATATGTAGCATTAGGCATATTGATATATAGAGAACACTTGCATGAGTAAAATATGAGAAAATAAATATGTGGCATTAGACATAGTGATGATACCAATTGTGATTGAATAAAATATTTTACATCCTATTTATCTCAATATCATGCTATACATGAAATTTTAACTTCTTACTATTATTGATTATTCAAATGATATATAATGTTATATTTTTATGAATAATTATTCTTTAAAAATATTATGTAAGATTATTTAATATAAAATTTAATTTAAAATTTACCGTACAACGAACATATTTATATACTAGTTTGTAACAAATGAACTATATGTTTCTATTTTTATTTACTAACAATTACATTTTTTTGCATGTTTAAGGTTTTTATTTATGCTATATATATGATTTTTCATATAATTTGTCTGTGCAATGCACGGCTCTAGTGGAGTATAAAATAATAAAAATAAAAAACCAAGAGAAAGATGAAAAAAAACAATCAAATTCACCGTAACATATCAAAATATGAGTGATTAGCTTCATCATCTCTCGCTCTTAATTAATGTTAGCATCATATTATTTCTCCCAATTTGTTAAAGCTGTGACAACTAAAAATGAAGTAGCGTGAGAAGCTCAGCAATTCAACCCGCGTGGGAGAGACAAGAAATATCGGACTCAAGTTCAAATTTTAATAGATTAATCACATGAAAAAGAGGCAAAACTTTATAAATACCCCTTAGACTCATAAAATGCCAAAAGTTCTAATTACAATTTTTTTAGTATAGTAAATGTTTAAATGGTAACATTACTTTCTTTTTTTTTTCAAGAAACAATACATTACTTTTTTTAGGAAAAAAATGATTGCATTACTTAAATAAAAAATAAATAAGAATAATATTTATTCATGATAACATAGAATTTTTTAAACGTATTTTTAATTAAATCGCACTATATTTATTATGATTTCGCTGACATTATAAAACACAGTTATGAATTTAGTTAAAACTATGGTTATTAAGCTTTATATTATTTAATATGCAAAGCATATTTAATTTTATTTTAACCAGTTCATTTAATATTATTTTACATATTTATTCGAAAAAATAGTATACTTTTCATAAAATAAAAAATTTACTAATATATTATTTTATTTGAGCTGCCTTTATTTCGTCTCTCTTTTTTTTCTCCGTTTAGATCATGTCCGAAACTTCCCAGTTCTACCTCTTTTCAGTCATGGCGGCTTAGCCTGATTCAAAACCCTAAACCCAATTTATCCCACTTTCCTAACCCTCAATTTCCCCAAAAAATTCCAATGGCCGCTGCACTAGCCCTCAAATTCAGATCCAATCTAACCCGCACCGCCTCTCTCTTCCGCCACTCTCTTCGCCAACCACCCTTCCAACCCTCACCACCACTCATCGCTTCGTTCTCCATCACCCCTTCCATCCCCCTCAATCCCCCCACCTGGTCCTCCCTCTCCATCCACCGCTTCCTCTCCACATCACGACGCCAACCATCACGCCCAAAGAAAACCGTAGACATCGGCGCACGCGCACGGCAGCTTCAAACCCGGCGTCTGTGGACCTACGTGCTCACATTCGCGGCCATGGCTGGATTCGTCGTCGTTGTCCTCAACAGCTTCCAGGATCAATTAGTTTTCTACGTCACCCCAACAGACGCATTAGAAAAATACAAAAATAACCCTACGAAAGCGAAGTTTCGATTAGGCGGTTTAGTCCTTGAAGGAAGCGTGGTGTATCCATCTTCTTCTCCTGACGTAGAATTCGTTATCACCGATTTGATCACCGACATCGTTGTTCGTCATCAAGGCTCTTTGCCTGATTTGTTCAGGGAAGGACACTCGGTTGTTGCTGAAGGGTTCGTGAAACCCTTCACTGATGAGATTAAAAAAGATACTTCGTCGAAGAACGTTTCGGCGAAGGCTAGAACCGGAGATTATTATTTTTCGGCTACTGAGGTTCTTGCTAAGCATGATGAAAAGTATATGCCTAAAGAAGTTGCTGCGGCTATTGAGAAGAATAAGAAGATTCTTGAGGAAGCTTCTAGTTTGCCTGAGGTTAAACCTAGCATCTCTTAGTTTGAATTTTAATTTTATGGAGACTATATTACAATGTTATGATTTTTGAGGGATTTTGGATTGAATATTATTTAACAATAGGCTGAGAATTTTTTGTAATAACTATTAGGAGGAACACATTGTTGAAAAATAAAGGAGGGATAATGGATAGAGAGATTAGGCAAAATTTGATTTTTTATGAGGCTACTATATGTTTTATTGTTGTAATGAATGCAATATATTTCTCAATAAATATTCAGGGTGATAACATTTGAAAATATTCAAAAAGGGAATACGTTTGTTCTGGAATTGTGTTTAAACTTATGCTATCTAGCTTGCTATGGTAGTTCTGTGAGTATGCCTTGTTGAAAGTTAAAACTGAAAATTGAATTGAAGTTAATCTCTTTATGCATATACAATTAATGGTTGTATCTCAAGCAACCATTGTATCATTGATTGCCAAACTCCAATTGGTGTAACTTTTTATCATAATGTTAATTAGTTGCGATCTATGTAGCTTCTAATCTGAGGCGTGTCCCAGTGTATGATATGTGTTGGAGTCCGACATCAATAAATTGATTACATTCAATTAATTAATTTTCTTAAATTGTTGATGTGTCAGTGTCAGGTCGTGTCCAAAGTCCGTGTCAGTATTTGTGCTTCATAGGTTGCAATACTGTTTGGTTTACACAAGCAAGGTTGCAGGCTTGTCGGGACCTGGAACTTAATCTGATGATTCTAATCAGTTGCAATGTGGCATATTTTTTTCCAAGTTAAATTTGGAATCTATTGGTAGTTTAACCCATGTATGGTTTTATGAGTTATGGAAAAGTTTATTTATGGGATTGGGAATGATCTTGAGTTCAGTTTTGCGGTACTTAACATTTAACACACTAATCTCTGTTGTCGATCCCGGCGAGATCGCGTGATCTCAGAATCCCGGTGCGGTGGACAGACTTACTGCGACACTACTGGCCTTGGAAACACCTTCAACATGCAGCGCTCGCGGCCGTGAATTGCGCCCTAATCGCAGACCACTGTCGCAGCCCAACCTGCGATACGATCCGTTCCTGTGTTCTCCAGAAAATACAACTTTTTTCTAAATTTTTTATTTATTCATTAAGGGTATTTGGGTCTTTTCGACACATACCCACTTAGCCTAATTATTTTATTTATTATTATTATCAAATGACTTAACCCCTTTTCGCAGCCAGCATCGCATATTCAGTTTCTCAGTTTTGTTTGTTCTTCCACTGTTTCACTTCACACATGTTCATTTTCTCCTTTCTCTCTTTCACAAGCGTTCGTTTTTTCTTTTTCGTTCTTACTAGTCTTTGTTTTTCTTCTTTGCAACCAGTCTGTTAGGCCCTCTGTTTTGTTCCTAATATGATTTCCCCATTAATTAAAATTATTTTTCTATTTTTTAGTTTTGATGTATATAATTTTCATTTTATGTTTAGTTTGTATACTGTTTTTTGGCCTTTGCAATAGTGGTCATCCCGCTATCCGCGATCCCGCTATTCCATTTTTGGGGTATGGCGCTCTGTGCCGCTATCTTAGATTGACAACATAGCACTAATGCTGAGAATATAGAGCATTTTCTAGTAGGATTCAAGTTGTTACAGTTGCAGGAGTATATACACGGTGTACAGGTTGACCAAGGTTGAGAACATAACATCTTGATATTAAAAATAGGAGATGGAGGGTGTTAGAGATTATTATATATATAACGGTGGCCAAGTACGCATTTTAGAACATTCATTTGTGATGTGCTGCCTTATTTATTGATTTCCCATCTTTTCTTTAAAATGAGTGTTAATTATGATAAAAGAGAATACCAAAAGATCTGGTTATGAATGAATAAGTAGGGACGGTCATAAATGATAAAAAATGCAGATGGCTTTGAAGAGTTATTTTGCAAAGAAGAACAGACTGTGTGGATAACAAGCACTAGTATTTCAACATGATCATGTCTACGACTCTACTAGATCCACAGTCTAAACTCACATCTACAGTTCTACTTACTACTTTTATGTGTCAGCTCATCTATTTCTCATCACTTCCCCCAAATTTGAAGTGAGCATTCTTTCTTCCTTTTCCCCATATGGATGACTAGGAAAAACATAATTAAGAGAAAGCAAAAGCTCACCTTTGGGTGCCTTCTTCCCTTCCACAAATAGGATTATTTGTTTGTGAGATGTGACGAGTGACGAATCAGCAATTTCTAGCTTTGTTGTCATCTTCATACCTTCAACAAAAGAAGAGATTAACTTAGATGTTTATGGGGGATACCATGATATTTTTGTTTGTTCAAACGTTTCTTTATGATTTTTACTTAGCTTAGAAGGCTGGAGATATAGTTCCTAATATCCTATTTTCTATTTTGTCATTGTTTCGTTTCCAATAGTTGTATTCTGCCTGTGTCATTGTTTGGGTTCCAGTAGTTATATTCTGTCTGTGTGCATATTTAGGTTGTGATCACTGAACAAACACATTCAGCTGGAATGATTTTTTGTTTTGTTTTTGGTGACAATTATCAATCTGATATTTGAGTATAGAATCTCATGTTTTGTAATGTTGAACTGAGTTTAGGCTTGGACAATATGTAGTTCTAGTTTAACCTGACTTGAGAACATAACATCAATTAGTCCTATTTATGTAAGAATTTAACCTCTGCCATTTCTGAATGCAACATCATTCCTCAAACTGGGTTTGCTTTTTATTGGCCTTTTGGACAAGAGATTGCTGAACTGCAAGATAGTATATCTATACCTTTGTTGTGCAGGCTGTGCTCGGAATATTATTACCTATCATATATATGTTTTGAAAAATCGGATCGGTCATTGAACTGGCAAAGGCATTACTTCAACTGTGGTTGAACCATTGATACGCAGAGGCTGAACCCATCTGGTTTTTGCTAATGTATTCGACTGAGAGACTTCAGCAATCACTCTTGCCTGCTGCTGTTGATGCATAAATGATGTAGCACTCATGCAAACAACTTTAGCATCTTCATCAATATTCTCCCAAACATGAGAGTTATGACTCCTCTATATGCTCCATATAGTAGTGTACTAAATACTGAGTGCCTTTTGGACAACTGGTTAGAAGAAGAACTCAGAAAAACACTCTTGTTGTCCAGATTATTAGGAGCAAATCAGGCGTACACCCACACACACACATATATATATATATATATATATATATATATATATATATATATATATATATATATATATATATATATATATATATATATATTTGAAATGACTAAATCATTTAAATTTTTTAATGTGTGTGCCTATATGTATTGTGACTATCCAAGTATTTTCCAAGCACTCAAACATACGATCAAAATGCAAAATATGAGGTTCTATATACTCTTTTGTATGCGGCTGTATTAGTCCATTTACTATTCCATCCTCTAACCTTCAATCAGCTACTAGATGGGTTAACCTTGTCGTTTCAATTGTTCTCGGGACCAGATTATCTCATAATTCGACCATATAGCACGTATACAACATGACGGCATGATAGAGTGACATGTGGACGACAATATCACATATTAACAAAAATAACAAATTTTTAAAAGACCAAGGGCATTTACGATGATATACTTTTATTTGGGTGTCTAATGGGCTCAATATTTACATATAATTTATTTATAATTTTTTTATTATATGAACTCTATTAATAATTTTTTTATCATTATATTGTTACAATATTTATTTATTTTAATATAATTTATTTAGTAAAATTTAAAAAAGTGAAGAGAGAGTCCTTGTCCAGACATTCTTACTTAATAGTCACCTATATTACTTTTTATCTTCAATAGAAATGGCTAATAAGCATCGGTTCTTAACAAAGAAAATACGATAAAGCACTCACTCGAACATGCTCTTAAACTGTCTTAATTTTTATGATAAACTAAAATGTCGTAGTTTTTATTGAGAGAATAGATCTTTGTTCAAATATTGCAGGAGATAATACACATTTAAGAGTTTAATTTATTTCATTTTATCATTTTTGAGTCAGCTGCGTATTCTTTGGGCGCAACTCTAAAGGGTAATTTCTTAAGTTAAGTAGGACTGCAATGGATAGCAAAGTTTTTACATGGTTGAATTCGAATGTAGAACATTTTATTAAGATGAAAAAAATCTTTACCATCTCATCTAAGTGTTTTTGAGAACACACATTTATTATTATTTAATTAATATATAATTAGTGTGATTGATGACATATTTTTTAGCAAATTATTTGATTCTCCTGTGAAAAAAGAATCATGGGGGAATACATCTTTTTTTTCTTTATAGTAAAAAATGATATTCACCTTTTCAAATTAACAGAATATGTTAATTTAATACAACACATATTCAAAATCAATAAAATCGAAAAAAGATGTATGTGCGAACTAATTCACAATATATAGATTAATAATATAAAATATCAAAATGCTTTTTATTGTAATAAAATTAAAATGTTTGAAATATTTAATAAATCTATAATAGATCGAAACTAATATGTCAACCTATGACATTGAACCAAACAAATATTACAATGAAAAGTTAATCAAACGTCTCATTAAGACAAAAAATAAAATAATATCGTATCCAAACAACGAAAATATGAAAGAAAAATATAAAATTTATATATAAAAAAAAATACCACCTAT
>JBBPBR010000003.1:62940019-62952998 GCA_037974775.1 Cicer pinnatifidum
AATAAATTTAATTAAAGTTCCATAAAATAAATTTTTCAAATACATTTTTTTAAAAAAAAAAAAGCAGTGGAATAATTATTTATCTCTCTCATATTATATTACAATTTTAAGAGAAATTATAGATGAAAAAAAAACGAATGAGATAATTATTGATATATGAATAAGTAGAATAAAATTTATATAATAATGGAAACAACTAATATGAATTTTATTTTTTATTATTTTATATGAAACCTTAGAGAGTAATAGTAATTCTGAGTGAAATAAAAAAAAAAAGTTGATAATTAATTTGAAGGAGGGGCATGTGGGTGATAGCATGAATTGAGGAGACAAAAATTGAGAATTTCGAAGAAATGGGAGGAAATGCCGGGGAAAGTGCTCGTGTCGCCTCGAAATGAAACATTTGAAAAGGTTGATGTTTGGTGTGAACCCCTCTGCATCTTCTGCTTGCTTCATCCTTCGCCACCATCTCTGAAACCTATCCCTTAGCCACCTTAGTTTTGTTTCCATAGCACGAGTTTAAATACATCACTTACTGAAAATGACAAATCACGAATCACAAATTATTAAATTCCCTAAACAACCAACAATTCTTAATGCACTAATTGGTAGGGGAGGTCGCACGGATATGGGCGGTTTCGGGTCAAAAATGTGAAATCGGTCCAATTTATGGATATTATTTATTGGTTCAATTTCGTCTATTTTTTAAATCGGGTACGTCGGGTTCGGATAGATCGGGTGTCGGTTATATATGGGTGGGTAAAAACGGGTCGGACTTTATTAGACTTTATTAGACTTTTTTAGTTTTTTTTTTCTTCTAAATTATTTAGCGTGTTGAAATTTGACATTAACTTAGTTTTAATTGGGCTGGGCTGTTGGTTCTGTTATTACATTTTTTTTTTTTTTAAATATTTGCCTTGTGGCTGTGTTTTTGTGATAAATTGACTTTTTTTTTTCTTTCTAATTTTTGTCTTGTGGCTTTTTTTGTATTTTAAATTTATATATTAATATATAATATAAAATTAATAATATTAATATATAATATAATTCGGTCGGGTTCGGGTATCGACGGATTCAAATTACTCATCCAAACCCGACCGTATAAACCCAGATGAATCCTTAATTTTCACATGTTCAACCCATCAACCCGACGAAACCCGTCCGCAAATTTAAATTTTTTATTGAGTCGGTCGGATTCAGACGGGTCCGAATATTATGTCCATCCCTACTAATTGGATCACGTCATTACTATTTTTCCTTCCGTCTCAAATATAAATAATGTATAGTTAATAAAATATGTATTTTAAAAAATCCGTTTTGGTTTGGAAAAACTTCAAATCACTTGTGTGTCCATTAGCACATGATCATTAATTTGCATTGATATCAAATATGATGTGAAATTATGTTAAAAAATTTGGGTGTTAAAAAATTCTTATAATGATTTAATTTTTAAGAAAATTTCTTAGAGTAAATTAACTTCTAGTAGAATTCTTTTTGAAGTTGTTTAACTTTAAGTGGAAATTATTTAAGTTTTTTTGAAGAAAACAAATTTATATTATATCATTTAAAATATCAAAAACAATACAATCAAATACAACATCAAAGACCTAATAACTAGTTGTGTATATAGTCGCTCTAACTAATACATGGACTACTACATTAGTTTGTCTCCTATTAAACTTGATCTATGAGTTTTCACAAAATAGAGGACCATTCAACGATACAATCAAAAATTATAAAACCAAAATAAGATATATTAGATTGAGTTTATTAAATCTATTACTGATTGCGAGTTCGAATATGACATTAACAATATTGTGTAAATAGTTTAATTCAAATGAAATATATTATATATAGTGAAACTTATGATAAATATTTTTCATATAGACAATAAACAGGTATATCAATTTCAATAAAAATATAAATCGTCATAGATTATTTGCAATTGATTTTTTTTTTTTTTTTTATAAAAAAAGTCTCAAACGACTTATAGCAAATTTATATGTTTTTCCGTGGGACAATTATCCCATAAAAAATAATAAAATGATTTTCACCAAATAACTTGGTATTCCCTCCATTACAAAACAAACTTTGCCCTTGAAACAAACCTCCCCCACCCAATCACCTATTATACGACTCAACCCACCTCAAATTCCAATTTTTTCTTTAGCTGAGCCCAATTCATTTACTACACAAATGATTTATCTTCTATTAATCTTTATTAAGTGTTATAAATTATTTTCAAGTAAATAATTTTCATCTGTACAAATAAATTATAATATATAGAAGATTAAGTGTTATAGATTTTTCCTGTAAAAGAACTACAAGATTTTTTTCCTCATAGATTATGTTTTTGTAAAGTTTTATAATTTTTTTCTCCAATATAAATATTATGGACAATTTGTTGCCCCGTTGAAGAAAATTCATGGATATGCATGTCACTTGTATTGTTTAGTATTATAAAGAAAAAAAGAGATCAAAATTATCTATATCTATAGTTTTTCGTTATAAGATGCACGTATCAAAAATATTTTAAGTTTGTATCAAATTTTTATTTTTTTTATTATACTTTTGTGTTAGAATGTTGTGTGATGCAGTACATGCATTTATTTAGAAATGGTGAGTGTATTAGAGGCCAAAAAATTTAAGTGTTGGAAAATCTTTTACAAACATTTGCCATTAAATTTGTAATTTTTTATTTTAAAAGTTGTAAATTATTTTTTTGTAATCCTGTTTTAAGTGATAATACAATTTTTTATGAGGAATCTACCATCACTCTCCATCTATACCTCTCACTCTAAAGTATAGAAAAACATATTTGTCTTTTTTAACTATTATTAATATTTTCAAAATTTTTGAAATGTAAATTCTCATTTTTAAAATTTCTTTTTTTAAAACTTATGTTTATTGAAAATTTTAAATTTCTTTTTTTTTTAGAATTTTAAAATAATTTAAAAAAATTAATTGAATGTGAAAGTTTCAAAATGTAATTTTTTCAAAAATTAAAAAAAAAATTAAGAATTTAGTTGAATATAAAATTTTTAAAATGCAATTTTTCTGAAATTTTAAAATAATTTCAAAATTTTAGTTGAATGTAAAATTTCTGAAATATAATATTTCTAAAAGTAAAAAAAAAAATTCAAAAATTTAGTTCATCACAAAAATTTAAGAAAGTCACGAAAACTTAGGTGAATATATGTGCAAATTTTCTTTAAATTTGGATAGATCGAAAATCAGTTTACTTTCTTTGTTTGGTTATTTGGCGATATTTCATCCAAAAATAAAATCTGGGCGATTCTACTTTGTCCCATTTATTGAACTGACGGCCAAACTAGTTAACCATCCGATGTTTAATTAATTAGTTTTCTGGCTGGTATATTCTGAAATGTAAGCATTCAATGTTTAAATATATTTTACTTATATAGTAATTATTTTTAAAATAATATATATAAATAATTGCGATGTACTAAAAATATTAAATATTTTACTGTTCTACATTGTTTATGTATACAATTTAAACTAAAAAAAATTATAATGTAGGTTTTTTAATAGAAAATTTATCATAATAACGTTTGTTACGAAAACAAATTTAAAAGAGACAAGATATACACTTGCTTTTGATTGGTAGTTATATATTTATATGTCAATTATTTATATATTACTATTTTGTCTACATATGATAAGTTGTGCCAGACTATTATCAAATTTCGTGCATACAATGTTGATTACATATAGCATTGCTCTAATTAGAAATTATGATTTTTTAATTGATAAAAATTATTCAATAACAACATTTGCAAATAAAATGATTTAACTAATTCAAGTTTATAATTTGTGAATTTAATAATAATTTTAATAATAATAGTTAAAAGTGATGATTGTTGAAGGTGGCGATCAACCATGTTGTGATCAAAAGTGAAACAATGGTGAGTTGGTAAACTGCTCATGACGGTTATGTGATCGTTGATAGTGATGGAGTGGCCCCCAACAATCATTTGTGATTATGTGTTAGTGTTAAAACCGAAAAAAAGTATTAAACCTATTTCATAGTTTTAAGATTTAAAAAGAGTTGTTTCATAATTAAAGTATAAAAATCATTTGACTCCATTTTATTTAAGTATGTTTTATTCACTTAAATATTAATGGTAACAAATATCTTTAGAATATGTCTATAAACCAAATATATAAATATTATTTAAAAAACGGTGTTTAAATTCTTTAAAGTTTAAAATTTATTTTGAAAATTTATATAATCAACTTATAATTTCTATTTTTAATTGTTTAACACATGTATGAAAAATCCAATAATAAATAATATAAGGCAGAAGAAAATTGAGTTTCATACATCCACTTAGACTCCTATATCCTAAGTATTGTCATTTTGTATATGAACTTCTCAAAAAACCATAATAGACATTACAATTTTTTCTCAAAAAAAGTTGGTCTGTTTTTTATCCCCACGTCTTCTGTTTTGTCTTACATTCCCGGAATATTTGATATGTAAAATATTTGGTCGAAAACATGAAATATTTGGTATGTATAATTTTTTTATGAACGTTTTTTGTTGTAATTTTTTTTCTTCTATTTTATTCATATACTAGAAATTTTAAAAATAAAATATTTGGTATGTAAAACAGTTTCTCAGATTTTTCGCTACCAGAATTTTGGAAAACAAATTTTCCATTTTGTAAATTTCTAAATTGGAGTTTTGGAAGAAAAAAAATGTTATAGATCAGAAATTTTGTATTTGTGGTAGGTCAAAAATTTTCAATGAAACCAGGTGATAATGGTAGGAAAAAATTGAGTTTTTTTAGTTATGAAGAAAGGGGCAAAAGTGTAGGGTCTCAAATCCAATTTTCGGAACATAAAAATGAACATTCTATATCAGCTGAATTTTATTCCTTGTTGCTTGAGATAATTTCTTAAGTATTTACCACCCACTCCTTACTTTTATCTCTCACCCTTAAAACACGTAAAAATATCATTTTATCTTTTTTTATCTCTTACTTCTACTTGATAGTTTTTTTTTTAAATTATTATAATATTTAAAAAAAATTAAATTTGTGAGCTTTTTAAAGAATTCTAGAAAAATTGCATTTTGAAAGTTGTGTTCATCTAAAGTCTTAAACTTTTTTTAAAAATATTACATTTCAAAAGTTTCATATTTGTCCAAATTTTTTAAATTGTATTAAACTTTTGATAAAATTACATTTCAGAAGTTTGACATTCATTCAAAGTTTTTTTTCAAGTGGAAACATTGTATTTTAGAAATTTCACATTCATTTAAAGTTTCAATTTTTTTTTTAAATTTTGAAAAAATTACATTACGAAAGTTTCATATTCATTTAAAGTTTTGATACTTTTTAAAACTTTTGAAAAATTTATATTTCAAATTTTTCACATTCATCCAAATTAATTTCGAAATTCTTTAAACATTTGAAAAAATTGCATTTTGAAAGTTTTGCGTTCATTTAATATTTTAAAATTCTTCTAAATTTTTCAAAACTTCAAGTGGTAGAAGATAAAAAAAGGTACAATGATCTTTTCATGTACTTTTGGTGATAAATGGAAGATTCCTCGTAATTGTTTGAGAAATGTAGATTAGTCCCACTTCTAAAACGCTGTTAGCCTAAAAATAGAAATTGTGATTTTTTTTATATCGTTACATTTGATCCTTAATTTTTTATATTTTAATTTATTAAAAAAATTATTGTCAATATTTTATCTTTGTTATGAATATTTGACGGATCTCTCTTTCCATTTCCACGAGTTAAAGTATGAATCTTTAATGTTAGTGGAACCCTTACTATTAGTGGGGAGAAAATGATGTATGAAAGGAGAAATAGAGAAAAAGTAAGGAGGCTTAGAAATTTTGAAAGGAATGGAAGGAGGTATGCAAAAGAGAAAATACATGTCGGATAAAAAAATAAGGATTAAGAAAGAAAAAAAGAAGTATATCATATGATGAATATAGACTAAATTACATTTGTGGTCCCTTAACTTAATTTCAGGTAACGTTTTAGTCCTTTATTTTTTTTTCCTGAGTTGGTCCTTTATTTTAATTTTAAATGACAATTTGATATTTTATGTTTTAAAATTTCAACAATGTTATCCTTTTCTGTACTAAAATTCAAAAAAATCATCAAAATTTTCAACCAAAACCCATAAAATTAATAATTATCTTCAATATAATGCAAATTTTATCAAATCCATAACTCAAATATTAAAATACACTCATATTTTCATCTCCAACAACATCAAATAAAGAATGAAAATATGAGTTTATTTCAAGATTTAAGATATGAATTTGATTAAATTTATATTTTATTGAAGATGATAATGAATTTTTTGGGTTTTGTTTGAAAATTTTGATGATTTTTTTGAATTTTTGTAAAAATAAGGACAACATTATTGAAATTTTAAAACATAAAATATCAAATTGTCACTTAAAATTAAAATAAAGGATCAACTCGGGGAAAAAAAGATAATGGACTAAAACGTTACGTGAAATTAAGTTAAGGGACCACAAATGTAATTTAGCCAATGAATATATTAGAGATTTTGTATTGGATCCGGAGAATGTGGAATATCTTTATGAAAATGAAAATGCAAAAGATGCATGAAAAATAGAGAACCTAACCTTAAGAGAGAAAGAGAAAAGGAAAAAAATAAGTTAGTACTGAGAGAGAAAGAGAAA
This sequence comes from Cicer pinnatifidum, assembly GCA_037974775.1. Taxonomy (NCBI): domain Eukaryota; kingdom Viridiplantae; phylum Streptophyta; class Magnoliopsida; order Fabales; family Fabaceae; genus Cicer; species Cicer pinnatifidum. The sequence continues at coordinate 62,946,717 of JBBPBR010000003.1, forward strand.
ATTAAAGAAAAGAAAGAGGAATAGTAGAAACATTATAGAGACATAGCAAAAAATTAACTCCAACTATCTATCTAACTTTTATAATTCTCTTGTGCAAGTGCATGAAGAAGTGTATCTAAAGAAGGAGTGTCATCAATACATTCACTTTGAAAGCGAAGAAAAAGATGATGGTAAAATTGAAAGTCTCTTTAAAACAAGCGAGTGAGGCGAATGAAACAATGTTTGTGCTTGAATATGATTGGTCAAAGGTTCATCAATAGGATGTTTGCAAAGAAATTATTGAGTCAATATTTGTTTGTGATGAAGAGAACATCTATGAGACACAACTTGCTTTGAAGTCTTTGCAAATACAAAGTAACGTATTGTTTGCCACCAATATCAATTCATTGAAGGTTAATTTGACCATGAATATCAACTTCAAAAATTATAACTTTGTTTTCATCTTTAGAATTTCTTACTTTGATGTGATAAGACGTTAGTTGTTCAAGATCAAAATGTGTTTCACCGACTTATCACACTTGGCGATTTTTCCAAATTTCCATTTGACCCCAGGTATATGATGAGCTTGTGGTTTATCTGGATTCTTTCTTGATGTACAGTATAATGGAGCCAAAATTTATGGTCGAATTTCTTCAAGAATGAGAGAAAGATAAGGACCTCAAGAACATGAAGACGATCAATATTTTAATAAATTAGGATAAACTTTATTTATTTTAATTTGATTTGTAATAATTCTTAGTTTGCTATAATTTAGAATTTGTAATAATTTTAATTTGGATTTAGTTCATGTCATGTGTAAATGAAGATACATTGTTTCCTTACATATAATTTATTTTATTTTTTTAAATGATAAATGTCCAATATGAGCTTAGATAATGGTGTCTATTATGACTCATTTAAGTTTAAAGACAATATTGCTAGAAATAGGCATTTGTAATCTCATTTGAGAAGTTGGGAAATGAATTAGAATTTCTCTCATAAGAATGTTTAGTAAGCTAAGTCTCTTATTTGAGTTTTTGGATTAAAACTTGTTTGAATCTTATCAATGGTTCCTTACATTTGTGGTGATTCCTCATTGACTTATCAATCATCCTTGATTGTGGCGTCTTATCCATCTTCTCCATCTATTGCACATTTGTTTCTTTATTCTCTATTTTATTTTGTCACTTTATTTGAAGAAGTCATTTGGTTATATCTTCAATCTCATATGAAAACACTCAAATCCACATCAAAGAGTAATTTGACATAGTTGATTTTTCAGTTCACATACCTAAAATTGTGAAAATAAAAAGATCACAATAAGTTATGTCATGAGTGGAATATGATGGAACCGAAAAGAAATCAATGTTGACAATGTTTTTGCATTATAATATAGTATTATATGTGATGATGATAATGAAGATTATGAATTAAAGTCTATTAAATATTATAGACAAAGAAAAACATAAAAAAATAGAAAGAAGCAATATCTTTAAAACAATTGAATGATTTATTTTTTTGTAAGACGTATATTTTTGGCTCATGAAGAGATTGATTAATCAAAAGGAATAAGTCTATTTATGCTCTCAAACTATTTGAATGCATGCATATACTATTCTTAGTGAATATTATCAAATGTGGGATAGGAGAATGACATCATTTGTCTATTTTTAAGAAAATATTTGGCAATGAATTTGATATAAATATTATCAGAATACCTTCACTAAGATTTTTTTCCATTAGGGTTTTCTTAGTAAGATTTTAATGAGCATATCTTCAATGAACTTCCAAAGGGGAGTATTATGAATATTTGGCGGACGTCTCACTTAACTTCCATGAGTTAAAGTCTTAATCCTTAATGTTAGTGGAAAACTTAATATTAGTGGATTGCTAATTGATCATTATGTACTTATAAATTACAAGATGTATGTCATATAAATAGGACTCATTTGATATTTTAAATGATAAAAGTTGAAAAACATAGTACAACTCTTACCCTCTCATTATCTCTTCTAATTTGTCTATATTGTTCTATAGTTTGCTATCGTTTAGGTTAATTTCAAAACAATCTTTAAATTTTTTAGATTTTTATCATATGTCTTTATTTGTTTTGAATTCAAACTTTAATTTCACAATAAAATTTATTTAGTAATTTTACATTCGAATTTGAAACTTTAAAAACATTTAAATTTTTGCTTTAGATGATATAATATATATTCTATAAATCAAGAAAAATATTTTTTTCTATGAAATTAGAGAATTCGTATGACGGAGGAGTTGATAAAGTTTGCAAAACTTGATCAAAAGTAAATATTAAGGGCAAGACCAGCCTAATAAATATAAAGACCTTAAACAAAATTTAAAATGAGGAGTCGATGCCGCGTAGATACCCCAAAAAAATGGAAAGAAAGAGAAATTTATACATTGTACCAAGATATGACACATTGCATGGATTCAATTTTGGAACGAATGCCGAAGTTATTGTCTCACCGACCAACCGATAAGTATATGTTGTGGTTTAGACACGACTCCAATCTATACCTATCAATTTCGCAACTACTGCAGGACCCAAAATATGGTGTTGCAGAAGAGTCAAACGTTGGTCAAGTAGACCGACCCAACCATCACATCGACAAAGGCGTAATAGACTTCGTCACTGACTCCCCTTATTAGTATTGAAAATGAAGTGCTAGAAACATATCACCATTCACTTTTTTCACCCCCAACATAACAATAATTTGAACCACCAAGATAATCATTTCAATTTAGGTCAACTCGACAATATGATCATCGACAATCTGTACTTTCAAGCGATCAAGATTTTGTGAATAATTTATTTGGTGTAGACCTAGGTACGCCTTAGTCGGCTGCTCGTTATACAAATAACTTGTACTCATTTGATATTTCGTCGTTCCCCAACCAAGTAGATCCTAGTTCTTCGATGGATGCGAGATACTAAATGAGAATATGCAAGAGAGACACACCTCTGTCGACGAAGAAAACTCACCTCCACATTGTCCACGTCGTATTTGTCGAGCACCACGATGTGAGACTGATACACCATATTGGAGATTAATATGATAAAATCATTGTAATAAAATTTGTGTTTATTTTATTTTCACTCATTTATATTTGTACTTTTAATGTTTAATTAAATTTTGTTACTTTTATGGGCTCTATTTTATTTAATTTTTTAAATTATTACTGAATAAAAGTAAAATTTAATTAAATAATAATTATAAAAATAATTAACTTTGTATTGATTTATTTAATTAAATTATAACTAACTTACGTAAATTATTTAATTAAAACAATAATTATTTAGTTAAATTAAAGAAAGGAAAATATTACTTGTTATTATAAAAGAGAAGAATAATAAGTGGCACTATCTCACACTTACAAATTATAATTATCCACTTTATGACATTTGGTTATGCGATTGATCAAATGTATATTCTTCTCTTTCGTACTAAATAACATAACACTGCTAATAAAAAAATTTATATAAATAATAAACAAATACCTATATTTCCTAGTTAAAATATTAATAATAAGCACACATTAAAAAAATTGTGTGGTGAGAACCGATTTCTCTTATCTCCTTAAAACAAAATTCATATGAAAAATCAACGCATTGAAAAATGATTTATTGTCATTTAAAAAAATGAAAATATTTGTATATTGATACTTAATTATAAAGTAATGTTAGTTTAATACTTAAATAATTTTTTTAGTAGTAATATAAAAAATAAAATAAAAAGCCTACAATTTTTTAGTGCTCCAAAATTAGATAAACTTTATATTATGAATAAAAACAATCTCCTTAAAACCCTTCATTTCTTTTATTTCTTCTTTTCTTTTATTCAGAACTCTATAATTCCTTTTTCTCGGGACTCGCAAATAAAACCTGAAGATTTTAGACAAGATCAAGATTTGTCAAAGTTATTTTGTAGTTCTAGAATATTTATTTGATTGTTACTTTCATGCATCTAAACTCTCCAACAATAGAAATATATAATTGACATGTTTTTTAAGAAAAAGAAAAGAAAGTGAGTAGAAGGAAACACCATGGAAATATGAACTTTCTTTATTTGCAACGGCAACAAAACGGCAATAGAAAAGTTGGTTTCGGAACATTACATGAAAATACTTTCCTTAGTACATGAGTGGAGAGTGAAAAATAACTTAGATTTTTCTACGAGAACTTACTTACGGTTGTAAAGACAAAAATCCAAAAATAAAAACCACAAGAAAAAGTGGTGCACGTGATTAATCTCTTCTTTGGGTCAGCATATAAAGTAGAATCTATCTCAAAAGCAAAATTTTCACGATAATTTACCTAAATTATGGATCTGTAAGTAAATTGCATTTTTAATTTCTAGTAGCGGATTGATGTATTCCACAATAAAAATAGATTACTATTGTATTATCATAAGTTACATATAGTAGTAGATTGATGTCTCACATCCCTTGCCATTTGCAATCACATCAACATTTTCTGAATGATAGTATACTTGAATTTATTTGTCATCAAAACGAGTTGAACCCAAATTCTGAAGAATAAAAGATTAAAGTTGAATACAATACAAATTATTGGGAAGAATCAGGGTGATGTTAAATATTTTAGAATACAATTTTAATCATTAAAAAAAAGGATAAAATAAATTTTAATTTGTATAAAATTTTAAATTTTAATTTTAATTTTTATAAAAAAATTATCAACATTTTAGTCTATAATTTGTTTTATCCTCTTTGAATCCCTATTTTAAAAAGTTTTGATTTTTGTAAAAAAATAAAATATTTTTAGTCCTTATAAAATTAGACCAGCGATTATAAGTTAATATACTTTTTAGAGGATTAAATTTCAAAGTTCCTAATTTTATATGTTAAAAATATATTTAATTTAAAATCACCTTCATTTTATTATACTATAAAAAATAAAAAATAAAGTCTTTATCAATTGGAGGTTATGTGCTATTGGATTGTTTGCAGAGTCTTATAACCATCTTCGAAAGAATGGTAGTTCATAGTATAGTTGAAAGTAGAATTAATTATTGATTAAATATTACTTATTTTATTAAACTTAGAGTCAGTTTAACATATTTAAAGATCTAAAACAAACATTATGAAAAGATATCCTTTTTAAATAATAATAATAATAATAATAATAATAATAATAATAATAATAATAATAATAATAATAATAATAACACAAAATTTATATTAAAAAATAAAAATAAAATCAACTTTTACTAAATACAAGTTCAAACCTAGGTCAATATACATATGAGACTTTAACATTTACCAACTGAATTTGGTGAATTTCTATAACTAATATAATATATTATATATTTATAATTAAATTAAATTAAACTTTTTAGATCTTTTTTGATTGAAAATTATCAAGACTAAAGTCCTAGTTTAAAGTGTTTGGCCCTTAGACTTGACTCTTATATATCAAACTCTAAATTACTATCATCAATTTCTTTACGAATTAGAGGGATAAAAAAGAAGCTAAACCCAATACAATATGGGATGAAAACTTCATCCATTTAGTGCTATTTGCAACACACACAAAAAACAGTTGCCATGGTTTGTATCTTCCCCATCATAAAAATGCAGCTGAGACTTCCAGTTGGATGCAACCATCACCCATATAAATGATAATGAAGAGGCCCACAACATGGTGCTTTTAATTCAAAATTTTATCAAATATCATAATTGAGGGTGGCTGTGATGAAAACTTAGTGGTTAACTTTATGAAAGAAAAATTAAAGGCAACATGATGGAGTGACCACAATAATAGTCCCCCGTGTGCTGCCCTTCCGAAAATAACAAAGTGATGATCATATTAATGTATATACTTATGATTAATAGTCATTTGTGTGGGGGCTATAGAGATTAAAATGGATACTGGTATTAAATTGGATAAATACTATATGATATATGATAAAGACATCATAGGTTATAATAAATACAGTAACATTAACATATTCAAATGACAAAAATAGCTTTAGAAACAATTACATATATTTTTTTCAAATTCAGTTATCCGATCAAATATCTTATTTAGTTAGTTATAATAGTTAGTTAATTATTTTACGCTATATAATTAATTATATAAGTCTTTATAACCATTGATATAATTAACCATTTTAATTATCAAAATCATACAGTTTACTTTTTTTCAATATCTCTTTTATCAAAAATTTAAATCAAGAATTGTAATATATACAATATTACATTTAAATTTTATAAATTAACACAAATAAAAAATAAAAAAAAAGTAATTAAATAATTTCA
>JBBPBR010000003.1:62956243-62967362 GCA_037974775.1 Cicer pinnatifidum
ATATATATATATGATTTCAAGGATAATAATGCTTACTTAAAAACTTGAAATCATTTCCCACAAATACTACAAATAACTATAGTCATCCATTATTGATGTAGTAATAATATATATATTTGCTCATTTACAACCTTCATGCAATAATCAAATTTATTTAAATAAGTTTTGGTCTTTTGTGAAATTTCCTTTTGGACCAAGCAATGATCAAATTCCAGCTAAATTATAGTATTGAATGTGTCTCTAATAAGATAAGAGTATGGTACGCAATGTTATGTAGGTATAGTAGTTAAGAAATTGAGAAATGAAAGCATAATTATAAGATAGAAAATGTTAAAGGCAAGAAGAGTGTCGCTAAACAAGCAAAAAAGCATAAATAAACAAAAAGAAAAGGAACGAAAATGCTATAAAAAACCATGCCCCAACCAACAAAACCATATTTATTCCTTATCCTTCCACCTTCATTCTCTCCTCACATTCCATTGTTGAAATTAAAATGGAATCAGCTCCACCGTCGTTGGAGCTGGACCTTGACAATCTTAAAGCACTCAAAATCCTAGGGAAAGGTGCTATGGGCACTGTCTTCCTCGTCCACACCACCACCACCACCACCACATTCGCTCTCAAAGTCGTTGACAAAACTTTAATCCACGCCAAGCACGACGCAGAACGCCGCGCCCGTTGGGAAATCCAAGTCCTCTCCATGCTTTCCCACCCTTTTCTCCCTTCCATTCTCGGCACCTATGAATCCCCACAGTTTCTCGCGTGGGCCCTACCTTATTGTCCTGGTGGTGACCTCAATGTCCTTCGTTACCGCCAAAACGACCGCGTTTTCTCCCCTTCCGTTATCCGTTTTTATTTAGCAGAAATCCTCTGCGCTCTTGACCACCTTCATTCCATGGGCATCGCTTACCGTGACTTAAAACCCGAAAATGTCCTCATTCAAAGTTCCGGCCACGTCACCCTCACCGATTTCGACCTCTCTCGTAAACTCAACCCCAAAACCGTAAAAACCCTCATTTCTAATTCTACTTCTAATCATTCTAATTTGCCTTTACCTAATTCCAAGCTTCCAGAATCTCACCGTAAACACCGACGGAATTTCAGCCGTTGGATCCCTCACATTCCAGAATCTTCTCATCACATGAAGAATGGCTTCAACTTGAAAAAAACCAAGTCAGCGCGAGTTAGCCCCGTGAGTCGAAGGAAACTCAGTTTCTCCAACGGCGAACGATCCAACTCGTTTGTTGGAACGGAGGAGTATGTCTCGCCGGAGGTTGTTCGTGGTGACGGTCACGAGTTCGCTGTTGACTGGTGGGCCCTAGGGATTCTTACGTATGAAATGTTATACGGTAAGACGCCGTTTAAGGGGAAGAATCGGAGGGAAACGTTTAGAAATGTTCTGACGAAGTCGCCGGAGTTTGTTGGGAAAAGTTCGAAGTTGACGGATTTGATAGAGAAGTTGTTGGAAAAGGATCCGATGAAGCGATTGGGTTACACGCGTGGCGCTGTGGAGATTAAAGAGCACGAGTTTTTCAGAGGGATACATTGGGAATTGTTGACGGAGGTGGTCCGGCCACCGTTTATTCCATCCAGGGATGACGGTATGGGAGAATTATCGCCGGAGAATATTTTCAATGGTACTGGCGGTGTGGACATTAGGGATTATTTTCAGCGCTTGAAATTGCCGCCGTCATTGCCGGCGTCACCATTACCGTCATCATCTTCAAAGTTTAGGAGAAATGTTTCCCTATCGGAATTCTGATGCACGTGCGTTTGTTTGTTAGCACGTGCAAGAGTTAGTTATTCTTTTTAGAGTTATTGTGATTTCTGTGCGCATAGAATCACGGTTGATCGTCAAGAACGGAAATAGCATAATTAGTTTAGTTGGTTAAACTTTAAACTATGAAAATATTATGTGTAATTAATAATTGTAGATGTAGATTGGGATAAGTAAAATCCTTTTCATCATATATTTGACATGCACAAGATCACTGTCTCTTTTACTACTTTCTAACTTACAATTTTTCCTAATACTTCAGGCTTACGAGAAAATAAGTTTAATATCGTTTAGAGTTTATCAGGAGATAAGGTTTAAGGTTTAGTTAAAAATTGTTTCAATTTAAAATCAAACTTAATATTACATGAAACTTTTTCTAAAGTTAACAAATTAGATTTGACGACTATTATTTATTGATGCTTAAATAAAGTAGTTAAGTTTAGTGAATATAATGAGTAATAATAATTATAGATGATCAAATAATTAGATAGTATTATCAAATTTTTATCCAAAGAAATATGTATATTTAGTATATGAGGTGTTTAGAGAGGTATGACCAATCTGAATGTATTCGTTTTATTGACTTTTCAATTTAAAAGAATTAAATTGAAACAAACTAGATAGGTTTGCATTGTATAAAACTTATATGAGTCATTTGATTAATAGATTCCATAAGTATTATAGTAGACTTGTACCACACAATTTTTTTTACTTTACTCTTCCAAATTTTAAATATGTTGTTTCTGGGGGTGGCTTTTTCCCTCCCACAACTTTTCCCCTTTTTGCCTCTAACAACATTGTCTCTTCTTCCCTACACATCAAAAATCCACATATTCTATCACATTTATATATTGGTATAGTAATCAATGTTATGATCGGTAATTGAACCAGTAGCGACACCAATTTACGGTTTAATAATTTAACCGAGAGCTATGATTAAACAATTGATAATCAAAATTATTTATTTTAATATTTTCCTTAATTTAAGGTATAAAATAAAAAAATTACACACAATATTTATTATATATATATAAAGATATATGTTTAGAATTACAAATAACATAATTCCAAAATAATATAATTGTGTGATCAAATTGAAAAATACACACGATTCTGTTACTTATATTTATTCAATTGCACACAATATATTTAATTCCCATTCAATTTATTATTATTATTTTGTTTCAAGATTCCAATTTATTACTATTATATTCGGCTGACATTGAACTGATTCATTGGAAATCGAAATGCAAGTAAATTTAAACATTACATGGTTCACTGATCATTAATAAAATAACAACTAAAATAAAGAAAAATATTAAAACTTGAACATTTAAATAGAATTGCAAAGGCAGAGTATTTTACCCACAAAAAATGCTGTGCATTAAAATTTAATTGGGAGAAAGAATATAGCGTTCCATAGTTAAAAGAAGAGCCGATATAGAAAATAATAAGAGATAAACAACAATTAAATCTGTCAACCCTTCATTGGTAATAACTCCTTCAACAACAATAGGAATACGACCAATGTAATTCTCACTAAAAATGGAGAGAATCCATATCAAGAAAAGGGAATAAGATTTTGAGAACTCAAGAATTGTATGCAAAATTAGTGTTATTTTCGATGAAGAATTGTACCCAATAACTCATTCTTTAGATTGTTTTATCGAATGTTATATTTGAGGCTTTTGGGATTTGACCAGCTAGACATTTCTTATATGGGTCAAGTAAATACCAATGTTATTAAAATCGGACCAGCCGGCTGAATTGAAAACCGGAACCAAATACGGTTCAGTCAGGTCTTACTAATAACTATAGTCCCAAAAACCGCTATAAAACTGTTTGAACCGGACAAAATTGACTCTCAAACCGAGACAGATTTCACAAAACCGCTCGGTCCAGCAAAATAGTGTTCAAACATCGATTTTTTTGTTTTCTCCGGTATTTATATTACTTACGATCTCAGAATGTGTAGATGAAAAAGAAGGAGAGAAACAGAGATGATGGATTTGTGGGGAAAAGAGGAGAACTTACGTAAACACCATCATATTCATGTATATGCCCTTTATTTATTTATTTATTTTTAAGTTTTGGAGATAGTTTAAAAAAAATTATCAAGACCTTGCTTCGTTGCTATAGATTCCATCCTAATAGGGGTGAGTCGAGTTAGGTTTTGTTAGGTCTAAGTTTGATTCATCAAATATTAAGACACAAATTTATCTTTTAGGTTTGAATTTGACATTGATAGAAATTTGATATAATCTTTTAGTCTACTTAAAAGTCTATTTCATTTTAATATTTTTAAATAAGTTTGAGGATTATGATTCTCTTCTCTTTTATGTATTATCACATCACCATTAGCAGATCATCAACATTGAGCGATGTTAGTGATATGATAATGATGATGCGATGATAGAGAAAGGAAAAGATAACCCTAATCTCCAAAACTATTTTCGATTGTGGATGTCCGAATAGAGAGACTAAAACATAACACCTTCAATTTTCCTTCATTTGTTTTTTTCAATTATGTTTCATCAATTTAGTTACTTAATTTCATTTTTTTAATTATCTAATTTATTCATCTACTACTTCAAACTATCATGTCACTCGTCTATTTATTACATAAACTTTTTTTTTTCAACAATAGTTAAGTAGAAATGATTTTAAAACTAAATGGATTTCTATACCTAATATGGGTTACTTGATAACAACAACCTAAAATATTATTCAAGTCACATTTGGTAAGATATTTTCTACGACTTTATTTTCTATAAGTGGTTCACATTCAGGATTGACAACAAATGATCATACTATATGGATTGGTTTTATCGAATCAAGTCATTGGATTCTGTTAAAATAATATTATTTTCTTAAGTAATATTTATTTTTTTTAAATAAATAAAATTATTTATTATTTCAATTTATTTTACAGTTAAAGATGAAAGATAAATTTTCAATGACTAGTATTACACCATGTTGGAATAAATATCACACCGATAAGACAATTTCTTGGGCAATAGCATATACATGACGTCTACAAGAGTGAGAATACTTATTAGGTCATATGGCACATGTTACACAAGATCCACCGAAAGAACCCGTTGATGTCATATCATTATATGAAGATTCATTTTGCATAGACTATAATACTTTAAAACTTATATAAAATCACATGTTCTTAGTTTATTTTATTTACTACTTTTCGTTATATTTTTTCTTGTATTTTGTTTAGTTGCTAGCTTACGTTGTTCATCACAAATAATATAAAATTAATGATATAACAATAATATAAAATAAACTTACATTGTTCATCATAAATAATATAAAGTAATGTTATGTCATATAGCACATGTTACATAAGATCTACCGAAAGAAAAAGTATATGACATGTCATTAGATGAATATTCATTTTGCATGGAGTACAATACTTTAAAATTTATATAAAATTACTTGTTATTAGTTCATTTTAGTTACTACTTTTCGTTATATTTCATCTTATATTTTCTTTAGTTGTTAACTTATGTTGTCCATCACAAATAATATAAAGTCAATGATATAAAAATAATATAAAGTAATTAAATAACAATAAAATAACATTAGAAACTACAAAAACGATGTTAATCACAAATAAAAAAATCTGAAGTTGCTGGAAAAAAGATTTCGCAAAAAAAAAAAAAAAAATCTGCATTCATCTTCTTCACTTGCAATTGTTTGATTCTAAATTTCACTTGCAAATTTGTTTTTCATGTTATTTCTTCCATACAAGTCCGATTCTTGAAATTCAAAAGCCTAAGTTGATTAAAAAAATGAGAGGAATTCGAATATGCAGAGAAAAATCTGGAAATATAAGTGCTACGAAAAAGTGATTCTGCACAAAAGTACTTTTGAAAAAGAAAAAAAAATTCCAAAATTGTTGTTAATGAAATACCAAACATCTTTTGCATTCTTGTTACCTCATTTAGACATTGCAAGTTTAATTTTAGTTCTTCCACATATTTGGATCACTTAGTCATTTAATTCTAATTTTTCTTGTTTCTTTTATAATCTACTTGAGTGTGTCTTCATTTACCTAGTTTTTTCTTCTTCTTCTTCTTCTTCTTCTTCTTCTTCTTCTTCTTCTTCTTCTTCTTCTTCTTCTTCTTCTTCTTCTTCTTCTTCTTCTTCTTCTTCTTCTTCTTCTTCTTCTTCTTCTTCTTCTTCTTCTTCTTCTTCTTCTTCTTCTTCTTCTTCTTCTTCTTCTTCTTCTTCTTCTTCTTCTTCTTCTTCTTCTTCTTCTTCTTCTTCTTCTTCTTCTTCTTCTTCTTCTTCTTCTTCTTCTTCTTCTTCTTCTTCTTCTTCTTCTTTTAAGAACTTGAACGAGGAGTTTGAGATGAAAAAGGCAAGAGTGCATATCATTGAAAAAAAATCCATCATTGAGTGATATACACGAGTGATATATTTATTGAGTGTAAACACTTATTGAGTGGTGAGGGCCTTATTTTTTTTTTATTTTCATGTTGTTCTTGTTATTTGATTGATTATTGTGATACTACTTGATTTGTTGTTTTTGAAATCATGAGTGAAAGTGAACCAAATCCTCTTTCTCCTAGAATCACTTATCTTATGGGTCACTTTGCAAAAATATTAAATACTCAAATGAATGCCTTCAGAGAAGAGTTTGTGAATCAAAGAGATATAAGATCTCACCATGTAAGATCTTCTCAAAATAAAGGTATGTTTGAAATTGAGAAAAAAAGAAGATATAGATGTTATGATGATAAGGAAATGAGGCATGAAAGGAGAGATAAAGAAAAAGAAAGAAGATATAGATGTTGTGATGATAAGGAAATGAGGTATGAGAGGAGATTTAGAGAAAAAGAAAGAAGATATAGAGATTATGGTGAGGATGAAATGAGACATGAAAATAGTGATAGGGCAAAAACAATGAGGCAAATAGATTTTGAGAGGGATGATATGAGGTATTCAAAAGAGAAAAGACACAAAGAATATAAAAAGGAGGAACAAGAAAAAAAGGAAAGTATATCATATGAAGAATATATTAGAGATTTTGTATTGGATCCGGAGTATGTGAAATATCTTTATGAAAATGGATATACAAAAGAGGCAAGAAAAGTAGAGAAACTATCCTTGAGAGAAAAAGAGAAAATCAAAGAAAAGAAAGAGAAAGAGGAAAAAAATAAGTTAGCCTTGAGAGAGAAAATGAAAATTAAAGAAAAGAAAGGTGAAGTGGAACAAAATTTGAGAGACAAAGAGCAAGAAATCGAGTCTAACTATTTTCCTAACTTTGTTGATTCTTATGTTCAAAAGCTTGAAAATAGGTCTCCACAAGAGGAATACCCACAATCCATTGAAGTTAAAGGTGATTGGCCAAATGTTTCTCAAAAGGATCCTTGCAAGAAAAATATTGGTTTGCATCCTAGCAACTTTAATTCTTCTACTACTACTTTAATTCATGTTTCTCTTAAATTGTTTGAAAAATTTCTTCCTCATATGCTTGATAGGTTTGCAAATATTAATTTTGAAATGTCTAACTTGTGTTATTTTCATAAGCCTTATTTGAAAGTTGAAACCATGATGCATCAAGTGTTTGATCCATGTTATTCTTCTAAACTTGATTTGAGAATTATGAGCCAAAACTAGAATGATTTTCTTGATAAATGTGTTGTTGTGCTTTCTAAAGTAACTTTGGTTCATGACAAAAAATTTGAAGAATATATTGGGATTCTTAAGAAACATTGGTTTGCTAACTTAAATACTTACTCTTGTGTTAAGAATAAAGTTAGTATCTTGAGATTTTCTATGAAGAGTAAATGTTTGCATGTGGAATTAGTTGATAGTTGCACTACTACACCTCTGCTTACTCTTTCTTTTAGTGACAAATGTTTTAAATTTCCATATGATACTCCTAAGTTGTGTGAGAGACTTGTCTTGTTTCAAAAAGAACATTCATTTGTTTATGATAAAATGAATATCCATGCTCAACTTGCCCTTAAGCCTTTGGAAATACAAAGTAACTTCTTGTTCGTCTTCAATTCCAATCCAAAAAGGTAACATTGGTACTTAATGTCAACTTCAAGAAGTATTATTTTATCTCTATCTTGAAAACTCCTTATATTGGAAATGAATATGTTGGATTGTTGAATGCAAAAAGTGGAATTGTGCTTCAACTATTTGACACATTTAGTGGTTTTTCACAATTTCCATTTGACCCCGATGGTAGCGTTAACATCGTTCTTCATGTCTTTGACTTGTGTTTTTCTTCTTGTAGGTTATGATTGAGCTAAATTCGAGGTCGAATTTCTTCTAAGAAGGAGGGAATGATGAGGACCTAAAAAGAGCTAATTAGGAGGAAAAACAAATAATATTTCAAGTCAAGACTTTATAATAGTTTTTAGTTTTATTTGTATTTAATTTGAATTGTAATAATTTTGGTTAAGTGGTGTAAGCCCAATATGGGTATAGAGATTTGGCCTTTGGCCCATTTTAGGAATAAGGTAAATCCTTTTTAAATACTTTGTAATTGTCTCATTTTGGAGATAACTTTGAAATGAATTAGAATTAGTGAGATATATCTCCTCTTTGAGTTCTTGGATTAGAACTTGAATCTTATCAATGGATTTCTTTACCATTGTGGCGATTCCATATTGGCTTATCAATCATCCTTGATTGTGGCGCCTTCTTCATCTTCTCCATCTAAATCCATTTTTGTTTGTTTCATTTTCCCTTTTATTTTACCACTTTATCTCAAGAAATCATTTGGTTAGATCTTCAATCTCATGTGGAAGCACACAAATCCACATCAGCTATATAAGTTTATCCTGTTGAACAGGTCCCTCCTACATATGATCCTCATGTTGTACAACCTTATCCTCCTCCTCTTGTATAAAAACTTCAGCCTCCCGAATAGGTATATGACTATGCTCTCCCTCGTCATTATCTTCCACTATAAATTGTTGTCTCCTTTGGGATGTTGTGGATTGAATCTTTTTTGGAGGCGCATCTATCATAAATGGTGAAGTATCAACGTCACATGTTATCATTACTATCTTGTTGTCTTGTCCTCTAGCACTAGCACCAACTAGAAAGAAGAAATAAAATAGTTAAATTTAAAAAAATAAAAAGAATTAAAAATAAAAAATAAAAAACAAAGGAATAAAAAGAAATAAGAAATAAAAAAAAATTCTAAAAATTTTGTGGTTTCAAGTTTTCCGGTAACAAAATGTGTTCCAGAAATCTTGAAAAAAGTTTTTCAATAGTTTTGAAGAATTTGAAAAAAAAATTCCAATAGTTCCGAAAAACTTCAAATAAGTGTTTTGGTAAAGAGGTATAGTTTTCCGGTAAAATAAAAAAAATTAGCAATCACTTGTGTACCAAAAAACTGAAATAATATTGCAGGTAAAATGACAACTTTTGATATTTATATAAGGGCAATTATGTCAATTTATCACATTTATGGGAGATATGAGTATAATATAGGGGCTATAGGGTAAAATTTCCCTTTTCTGATGGAAAAAGTATTGGGCCTAATGTTCAATGCAATACATATTGGGCCTAAGTCTAACTTGTAAGGTCCATAGCACAATAATGTTAGGGTAAATATTCATTCGTCTTTCAATTTTGCTTTTCTGTCATAAATATACTACCAGAAATTATAATCATTAAAAAAAAAATTGGAGACGGGATGAACATGCATGCGCCTTATATTAGTTTAACAAGCTTTATGACATCATCTATCACTAAAAAATGGTGGGCCTATATTGAAGCTTAACATGAGAGAGTATCTGTTATAATACCAGGATCACACATATGTGTAGATGATCTAATTATGACCCCAATATCACAAGGATGTTGTGTATGTTAAATTAATTGGGGCACATCGTGCACAACTTAAGAGTATTAATAATGCTTACTTCTTTAATTGGTCTCTTAAGTGGGTGGGTCTTCCGTGTTTACGTAATTTATTTATAATTTTTTAATATCAATATCTAATAAGAACTTAATCACTCTAATCTAACTTCTCTAAAAAAAAATACTAAATGGATCCCATTAATTATTACTTATTAATAATAACATATTTATGTATCTAAAGAGAATACAACAACGATGATTCACAATGTTATTATTGTGGTTGCACTAGCGGCAAAAGAAGCTAATCAAGGCGACTCTGGACTATGTTCCTAATGTATATATACATGAACCATATGTTATTGATGAAATTACTTATAAAAGAAAGAAAAAAAGTTGAAAAAGAACCGTAAGGATAGTGAATCTTCAAATTTTGTTGATACATTTTTTCCTAAAGGACTCAGTTGTGATAAAGAAGTTCAAGATATCATGGCTAAAGAAGTTATGTATGACATAAAAATACTCTCTCCAAATATTTGGAAGATAATTGTAATTACATCTAAATCGCAAATATATAAACTTAAAAAACAAACGAGGCTATCTCTTACGACGGGAATTACAGCCCAAAAATTAAAGGTGGTCATAAATATAAATTTATTTAGTTTGGATTTTAATTTTATCCTCTCATAGTACGGCCAATGTTCTTTACGGTCTTGGGTTATGATTTCTCTATAAAAAACATATGCGTTATGATTTGTGAGTCATACCCACCACTTTAATAGTGAATATATGGAGAAACCAATTATTTCTCCAAATTGATTAATATTATTTTTTATTTAAAAAAATTAAAAAGAATATATTTAATTTTTCTTATTTTTTTTAAGACTTAAATATTTGATTTATTTTTGTAAGTTTATTTTTTAATTTAAATTCTGTAAATTTAATTTAATTTTAAAATTATTTTTGTCATTAGTTGTTGTTAGTGGCAAACGGAGGAGTTATGTGGCAGTTTGGCAAATAATAATTAAATAATTAAAAAAAATAAAACTAAGTAATTAAATAGATTAAAAAAGATATAGAAAAAAGAAATGAAGGAATGTTGAAGTTGTTATGTTTTACTCCCTCCATCCAAAATTAAAAATAAGTTTGAGGATTGAAACTATTTTTTCTTTTGTGTATTGTCTTATCACCATTATCATATCACCATTTTCATATTACCAATATTGAGCAATGTTAGTGATGATGATGCGATGATAGAAAAACAAAAAGATAATCTTAATCTCTAAACCTATTTCCAATTGTGGATGTTTAGATGGAGAGACTAAAACATAACACCTTCAATTTTTCTTCATTTGTTTTTTTTTCTATTTATATTTTAATTAATTATATTACTTAATTTCATTTTTTTTAAGTATCTTATTTATTTATCTACTACGTGTCATGTAACTCATCTATTTGTTACATAATCTTTTTTTTTTTAAACGGTAGTTAAACTGA
>JBBPBR010000003.1:62967990-62994798 GCA_037974775.1 Cicer pinnatifidum
ATATTAAGATTTACTCTTGTAAGTATTAATGGGGATTTTTTTAATTAAAGGAGAAAGAAAATTAATTTAAAATAGACAATTAATTGGGTTTTTTTTATTAAAAACGATTTTCATTTTATTTGCTGTAATTGATTTGTTTGTGAAAAGAAATTAGATATTAATAAATTAAGGTAATTTTTGTGTGGATATAATGATGTGCTTTTACGGATTATTTCCTAAAATTATTTAATCTTATCTCCAACTATTAAAGCACATTTAGATTATATAAATAAATAAAAAGGAAAAAAAATCCCAACTATATATAAGAGCTAGTAATTGTACATTTGTACCTTAAAAAAAAGGAGCTAGTAATAATAACCCCAAGAAAATCTCCAACTATAAAAAAAGAGCTAGTAATATTCGTTTTGAAGGAAAAGCAGCAGAAAGAGAAGGAAGAAAGAAAGAAACAGAGAGCCAGTAAGCATTTACTTCAATTTTTGTTTTATTCTCTGACAAAAACATAATAAGTGTGCAAGTATTTTTTTTTTTAAAAATATACTACTCCCTTCTTACATTAAATATAAACTAAATTAATTAAATAAAATTGATATATTTAATTTAAATTTTTTATATTCAATAATGTATTTAATTTAAAACTTAAATTAAATACCACCCCCCACATGCATATCCACGTCAAGATATTAATTATGTGAAAGCAATACAAAATATTAATTAATTATGTGATAGCAATTGCATATACATGACGTGCACTTCGTTTATACATTTTTGTTCTCTAATACTCAAGATTGGGTTTGGATAAGGCTTAGACGTAGTAGGTGTGAACTTGTAATTGTTTCTCATTCACTATCAAAAATTAGTAATTAGGAAGAAGTATAAAAAAATTGCAATGAAATCTCAACCACTCATAAATTCCATGGGAGAGAATCTGCTTCAGTAATCAACACCATGCAACTTCTACCCCTTTTGGAACCTAATCCGCAAAGTGACTAAGAAATTCAATTTGCAATTAATCAATGGTTTATATGTAGTAATGAATATGACTGCATTTTGCTTAACCAATTATACACCTATACATGGAAATGTTTCTTAAAAGTTACTTAAATTAATTAAAACTGCTAGGTGTAGGGGTTTTATTTACTAAAAGCAACTTTAATTAATCTTGCACGGATGAATCAAAAGGCAATAATATAAAATAATATAAGCTCAAAACTAGGAACTATCTAACTAATTTGATGTATGCTTTTAGTGATATGAAAGAATGGAGGTTTTCTTGGCAATTTCTTACTTACTCTTTTTGTCTCCGAATTTTAATCCTTTTAATCTTGAGATGTTAAGAATTAATAAATTTAGGTTAGTTTAGTATATTTTTATGATTTATTTATTAAGTAAAATAAATTTCATTTAATGTATATTTATGAATGTATAAAAGAAAAAATATCATTAATTATACATATTTAATTAAAATGAAAATAACCATATTAGTAATTAGGATTAGGATAGAATAGCTAGGTCAACAACTATTATAAGTTGTTCTAATGTGCAACAACATTAATCGTCCTTTTCTATAATCAACATTTAGTCGAGATAGAATAATTCACCTTTTGAATATCTTCATATGAATTTTACGATAAATCATATTTATAAATATTCCACCATAGATTAATATTTAAAAACTATAAAAAATTCTAATAATAATCGAAAGTACACTTCAAAATTAATAATTCATGACACTCATTGTCAATATAAACAATACATTGCCCTCTTAATATAAATTTAATATGAAATATAATTATCATTTTTTATTTTATTGAATCGGTATCATTGAAATAACTATTTCAATCAAAGAAATTAAAATGACAAAAGTAACGTTAACTTCTAATAAATTTTAAATAGCGATCAATCATACCCAATAAAAAATAAAAAAATAGATATGAAGGTTACTTTTTATTTATTTATTTATTTTTTTTTAGTTGTAAAAGCTGGTTCTTTGGTCACGGGGTGCAAATGCAATGTAAAAAACCTCCAATGGTACTAATAGTTTAAAATAACTGTTTCTCATATGGAGCTGCAAGCAACGCCAAGCCGTGACTTAACTCAACCTTCAAAACAGATTCATAATTCATTCTCATACTTTTTTTTTTTTTACTTCACAAAGAATCATTCCCATTATAACCATTTTTTTTCCAACTTTTAATACCCGTGCTTCTACTTTTTCCTTATATCAATTCAATTGTTCATCCGTGAGTTCTTCTTTCTCTCTAAAGACAACATGTATCCTGTCAATACTCTCTCGTTTCTATCATCTATATTTATAATCTATACTTTTTATTACTTTCTTAATATTTTTCTTTCCTTTCACGAGATGTTTATTAAACGTGACTTTCTTCTAATCTTGTCTGCATTTCAAATTCCAAATTTCTTTGTTTTCTAGTGCCTATATATATTCTCAATCACATGTCTATGTTGTTTTTATTTAACTATCAAGTATAAACCCTCTTTTTTTATGTATTTTTATCTTTAATTACTATCTCTTAAACTTTACTGAATTTTCGACCCTGTCTTTCTCATTTTCTTCAATTGCTAACTCCTCCAAAAAAAATTACAATTTGGTTCTTTCTCTATTTCTTAGCTTTCAATTCATTTCACTTCTGTTATAAATTTATAGGTTGGCTTCCAAAACTATTCATTTTAGTTCTACTTTAATTCTGGTGAGTAATGTATGCTGTTAAGTTTTGCTTATAGATTGAGGTTTCTATTTTTGATTATTTTTGTGTATTTTTTTTTTTTTTTTTGAAATTCACAGAAAAATGGAGGCTTTTGTATATATGATTCTGGTTCTTATGTTGTGTGGTCATGCTACTAGCAAAGAATGCACAAACATTCCGACGCAATCGCATACGTTTCGATACGAGCTTTTGACATCAAAGAATGAGACATGGAAGGAAGAGGTGATGGCTCATTATCATTTGACACCAACTGATGAATCAGCTTGGGCAGATTTGTTACCAAGGAAGTTGTTATCAGAACAACACCAACATGATTGGAATGTTATGTATAGGAAAATTAAGAATTTGGGTGTGGTTAAGCCACCTATAGGATTTCTCAAAGAAGTGCCTCTTGAGGATGTGAAGTTAATGGAAGGTTCCATTCATGCTAAGGCACAAGAGACTAATTTGGAGTATTTGTTGATGTTAGATGTTGATAGGTTGATTTGGAGCTTTAGGAAAACAGCTGGTTTAGATACTCCTGGGACACCTTATGAAGGATGGGAGGCTCCAGATGTTGAACTCCGAGGTCATTTTGTTGGTTAGTTTTTTATTTCATTGATCTCACCTCTTTATTGTTTTTTTATCGGTAATCAAGTTCTTTAGTTTTCTTCCTTATGAATTATTGGTTGCAAGGGAATAAGGAGAAAAGTTTTGAAACACAATTTGAGCATAATAACTATGTACTCCCTCTTGTCTTATTTATAAACAAAAGTAGGAAAAAGAAAAGTGATGTATTTAGTCTAATTTAAAATTCATCTAAATATATCAACTTTCTTTTATATATTTTTGTTTATAAATAAGGCCATATTAGGTATTTTCTTTTAAGTATAAATTAGACATTAGTATGTTGCATTAAATCATAGTTTGAAAGGTGTAACCATGTAATTTATTCTTTCAAAGATTCAAAAGGGCATAGTTCAATAAGTCAATCTTTCTTGTAAAGCTTTTTCCACTTTTCTTTTTTACAAGGAAAAACTCATATCATTTCATTAATAATTATGTGCCGGATACAATCACGTATATAGTAAAAATATGGAAGCAATAAGTAAAGATGTGGCTACTCCCGCTAAAGCATGGGCGACTCCATTAACTTGCCTCCTAATTAACTCAACCTTAGAGTTAAAAAAACAAACAAAGAGAACATTCCAGCCTTTAGAAGATTAAAAAATTGCAGCTATATATAAAAAGAACATTCCATTTTTTATGTTTTACTACCAACACCGTCCCCCAAACAGGAAAAATTGTTCTCAAGCTTTTGGAAAGATCATGAAGAATTCTTTGGAATCCATGTATTATAACTTCTTGTCCTAAATTCAACTTGATTAGTTTGAAGTCAGTTCATAACTTCTGAAATATCTCTGTCACGGATGTATAGACACTACTACACACAAAAATGCATGTTCTGTACTGTTATTTCACAAGGACATTACTCCTGGCTGCAACTTTCAGCTTCTGCAATTCACTTTTGAAGGTTAATTTATACCTGCTTGTTTTTGACAATGTGAAGGGCATTACTTGAGTGCATCAGCTCTAATGTGGGCGAGCACAAAGAATGATACCCTAAAGGGGAAAATTTCAGCTCTAGTTGCCGGTCTATCTGCCTGTCAAGAGAAAATTGGAACAGGATATCTCTCGGCATTTCCACCTGAGTTTTTCGACCGATTTGAAGCTATTCAACCTGTGTGGGCTCCCTATTACACAATTCACAAGGTATAATAAGCAAAACTAGATTTTGTTTATAAAAAGTGCTTTTAGCCATAATATTGTGGGATCTAAATTATTCAACTTTGACAGATCTTGGCAGGCTTGTTGGATCAATATACTGTAGCTGGAAACCCTCAAGCTCTCAAAATGGTGACATGGATGGTTGATTACTTTTACAACCGAGTGGTGAATGTAATATCAAAGTACACTCTAAATAGACACTATGAATCACTGAATGAAGAAACTGGAGGAATGAATGATATACTTTACAGATTATATAGCATAACGGTAGGTTAAATACTAGTTCATGTAGTTTCTTTAACTCTCTTGTTGCTTCACATGTTTATAAATAATTTTTTCTAGTTGTTGACTATGTTGCTTTAAGTATAGAAATTAACACATGAATTCTAATCAATAGTTGATGGAGCATGCCATTCTTGAAACAGCTTTCGTGATTATAGCAAATGCACCTAGTTATTTCTGTAAACTTCAATTTTGAAGTAAATCTATCATGTTATACTATATATATGCAGGGGGATTCAAAGCATCTATTATTGGCGCACCTTTTCGACAAGCCATGCTTTTTAGGGGTGCTTGCATTACAGGTAACTCATAACAAATTTTGTCGTGACATAATTCTATGTAATCCACATTGTCTTATTTAGTTTTGAATGTAAATTTCAAGAGGTTGCAGTTTGTTCTTCAAATCAATTCCAAACTTGTTATAACTAATGTTATACCAGAAAGTTTACATGTAAAATTTAATTATAGCCTTATTTCAACTTCTACTTTTATGACAAACAGATCACGTAAGGAGGAAAATTCAGACATTCAATGTATCCTCATTTTATATATAAAATAATTTTCCACTACTTGAATATCATTTATAATATCTTTGTTGTCACCTCCAAATGAAACAATTAAGCATTTGGATGTTGAACTCATGCATTTATATTCTAGTTCAGAAATTGTATTTAATTTTATGACTTGTTCCAAAGACTATTTTTTAAATTCTCTTTTTTCATGTAGGCTAATGACATATCTGATTTTCATGCTAATACACATATCCCAATTGTTGTTGGATCTCAAATGCGGTATGAAGTCACGGGTGATCCACTTTATAAGGTGGGTTCTTTATGCACATTTTAGATTACTGATATATAATTATATATATTTCACTCACCCAATTATAACTTTCCATATCCCATGCCTTTCAATTTTGTAAGATTTGTTCATGTGTTTTGGTGTCATATTAGGGCATTGGGACATTCTTTATGGATATTGTAAACTCTTCTCACAGCTATGCAACTGGAGGGACATCAGTCAATGAGTTCTGGTATTAAGATGTCAGCTTTTTTAGTTTCAGCTTTTTTTCATATATGCATTTAAGATTATCCAAGGATTTTTTTCTTTCTGAAAGGGCATCAAGTAGAAAGTCTCTGTTCCTTCGTTCTTTTTTTTAATTAATCAGTTCTAGATTTCTTTCTGAAGTCCTTTACTTCAATTTTTTTTGCAGGAGTAATCCAAAGCGAATAGCAGACAACCTAAAATCAACAGAGAGTGAAGAATCATGCACAACTTATAATATGTTGAAGGTATGAACAACCAATCACTCATCATTCTATTAGTTCATCATGTACATCACAAGGTGATTCATTTTGTATTATGTTTATGGAAATAGCTTTTGATATGTCCATAAGCTGTGAAAACAACTTATAGCTTATATAGTTTATATGAAAACAGTTTGATTTTATTTTATCTTTTGTAATAGAAATATTTTAATACATAAGCACTAATAATATATGATAAGTGCTTATAGTATATGCGCTTAAACAGGCCTTAATATTCAAGGATGGTTCTTAATTTACTATTGTTTTAAGTATTTAGTTATGTTACAACATAATGTTTCTATTATCTTAGAACCAAAAACAAAATGATTTCAGGTTTCACGGCACCTGTTCAGATGGACCAAAGAAGTCTCTTATGCAGATTATTACGAGCGCGCCTTAACGAATGGTGTACTCAGCATTCAAAGAGGAACAGACCCTGGAGTGATGATTTATATGCTTCCACTAGGTGTTGGAGTTTCCAAAGCTAAAACTGGACATAGTTGGGGAGCACCATTTAACGTTTTCTGGTGCTGCTATGGAACAGGTGGAAGTTTATTTTGGTTATTTACTCTTTCTTTAAAATGCATCAAAATGCATTATATTCTTTTCAAACTCCTCTATTCTCTTACCAGTCTTATGCTCTCAATTTATTTCTCTTGATCATTAGGAATTGAATCATTCTCAAAGCTGGGAGATTCTATCTATTTTGAAGAGGAAGGGAATGATCCTAGTCTATACATCATTCAATACATATCAAGCTCATTTAATTGGAAATCAGGGAATATTTTGCTCACTCAGACAGTTGTTCCAGCTGCTTCATCGGATCCTTACCTACGAGTTACATTTACCTTTTCTCCTATTGAGGTACCTATTGCATTGTCATATGACATCTCATTTAACCACAAATTAATCTTCTGATGATAGGTATTGGACTTTTGAGGTTATAAATTTATAAAGCCACGTTTCTAGCCTCTTATTTAAGAAAACAACAAGACATGTATGTAGTATAAGATCCTCTATTTTTTCCTTCTACAACTCATCATTTCAAAACTTGATTTCTTCAGAAAAATGGAACTTTGTCAACATTGAACTTTCGACTACCATCTTGGACTCACTCCGATGGTGCCAAGATGATATTGAATACTGAAGCTTTATCTCTGCCAGCTCCAGGTATGTATCTGTCTATACTTTCCTTAATATTATTGAAAATCATAGATCCCTAAAAAACATGTAATTAAAGACATATGCGCGTGAACACGCACACTATCATACTTATTAGTTAATATACATATTTGTGTATTTTATAACGGGAATAATTAACACTTGAAACATGAAAGTAATATTTTATCATATGGACCTCTAGGGAACTTTGTGTCAATCACACGACAGTGGAGCGCTGGTGACAATCTGACACTTCAGTTGCCTCTTACCATCAGAACCGAAGCGATAAAAGGTAGTTTCACAAGAAAACCAATGAAAGAATGTGTTGATTATCATTACCCTTCCTTTAGAGTATACAGATTTTTTTCATGTAACATTGTGTTCACACAACTGATAATGTGTCTGTCTTCAAATTAAATTCAGATGACAGACCTGAATATGCATCAGTTCAAGCAATTCTTTACGGGCCATATCTTCTTGCCGGTCATACTGCCAGCAATTGGGACATTAAATCTGGGAATAGCACAACTCTTGCAGACTGGATTACTCCAATTCCTTCCAGTTACAATAGTCAATTAGTTTCATTTTCTCAAGACATTGAGAATTCAATTTTGGTTATAACAAACTCAAATCAATCACTTACAATGCAAAACTTACCCAAACCTGGCACTGATTTAGCTCTTTATGCTACCTTTAGACTTGTCCCAAAGGACGGTCTTGATAAATTAGTGGTGTTAGAACCAATTGATCTTCCTGGAATGTTTGTAACTCACCAAGGAGCAGATCAACCTCTTATCATTGTAGATTCTTCACATGGTGACCCTGCTGTTTTTCTAGTGAAACCGGGATTGGATGGACGAAAGGAAACCATATCTTTAGAATCACAAAGCAATAGTAAGTGTTACGTGCATAGCGGTTTGAACTCTGGTACAGGTCTTAAGCTCAGGTGCATGCCTGATTCTGAAGCTAGTTTTAACCAAGCAGCAAGTTTTGTTGCTGAGAAAGGATTAAGACAATACGATCCTATCAGTTTTGTAGCTAAAGGTGCAAAACAGAATTTTCTTTTAGAGCCATTGTTCAACTTCAGAGATGAGCACTATACAGTTTATTTCAACATTCAAGATTGATACAAATTTTGTATTCTATTGGTTTGAAAGAAACAATGTGTGTGAGAAACAAAGGTTCTAATGATGTAAATTTATTTTAAAAAGGTTATCCCATGAATTTCTTGTAATTAGTGCTCTAGCCTTTAATCAAAGTGGTACTCAATTATAAACAGAATTTCTTCCTTGAATTTTGATACGCATGCTAGCTTGGGCCTAATGAGTCACTATAATATTTTTTAAATACTTTTTTTCTTCCTATTTTGAAAATGCTACTGTGTGCCGCCGTCCTTAACTATAAGAATCCTTTAATACATTTACTTGTTTCTAAATATAAGATCCTTTTGCAAATTTTTAGATACATTTATAACTCTTTTTCCAAATATATCCTTCATTAAAACTACCAAATTAGGTTCTGATTGTGTAATTTGCAATTGCATATCATCACCAATTGATTCTTGGAGTGCAGGACTTGGGGTAGCTTATTCTTGTGTCCCTGTAGGACCCATCAGCCCTGAATTTTTTTGACACTAGGAACCCTCTAAAAATTAGCAAGTACCTCTTTATCCCTTTGGAAGTATGTTAATTATTGTCAATACAAATCAAATTGGCAAAACATGATCTGTAAGGAAGGGAATGGGTGAAACATTATTGTTTTTTTCTTTTTTTTTTGTATTAAACGTGAGAGTTGTCATATTGTGTAAAAAAATTATATATACAGTTGTCATTTCTGTCCCAAGTAATGTGAGACCTATACAATGTCTTCTACACTTATGTTCTGGGTGTTAGATTACTTGTAATTCAACTAATGTGTTAGTAACATATGATAACTAACTAACTAACCACTTGATTACTTAGTTAGTTGGTTAGAAGATAGTTAAAATGAATGAGGACAAAACCATGTATAAATAACATAGCTTTATCAATAAAAGTATTTTAAAAAAATCATTCAAAGCAATACACATTTTTTGTCTTGCTTTCAATCCAAGCAACAACTTGAAACCATTGAAACATAACAATTACTCTAACAATTGGTATCCAAGGCAAG
This sequence comes from Cicer pinnatifidum, assembly GCA_037974775.1. Taxonomy (NCBI): domain Eukaryota; kingdom Viridiplantae; phylum Streptophyta; class Magnoliopsida; order Fabales; family Fabaceae; genus Cicer; species Cicer pinnatifidum. The sequence continues at coordinate 62,977,385 of JBBPBR010000003.1, forward strand.
GTTCATTGATCAAAATTAAAAGAGTGCAAACACGAGTAGAATGTGAGGATTAAACACGAGTGAAGTGAGGATTAGTTCAAGTGCAAACAATGGAAGTTTTCCATCCCACATGCCGCAAGGCTACATTTATTCTTCATCAATGCCTTGATACTGTCAATTTTGACAAGATATTTGATGCAAGAAGTGCAAAAGAAGTGTTATGCAGGAGACACTAAGGTCAAGAAGGTGAAGTTGCAAACCCTACAAAGATAATTTGAATTGCAGCAAATGGAGGAACAAGAGAAGGTGTTTGCTGCAAAGACCCTATGTAAGGCATTACACACTGAATGAAGGGCTTGCAATGATCCTATTGTGCCTATATATTGATGACTTGCTGGCCACTGAAATCATGAAAGATGAGTTTGAAATGTCAGATTTGGGAAAACTAAGCTATTTCTTGGGGATGGAATTCACTGAGATAGAATGAGGGATGTTGATGCATCAGAAGAAATATATTGGAGAAATTCTAAGAAAGTACAATATGACTACCTGCAATTCTATTGTCACTCAAATTGGGATCAATGCTAAGTTGGGAAAAGAAATTGAAGATCCATGAAGAATCCCAAGCATTCCCACTGGATTGCAGTCAAGAGGATCATGAGATACAATCAAGGCACATTGGAGCATGGTATTATGTTTGCAACATATTTAAAGCAAGAAAAAGAAGACTTGGTAGGCTATTCAGATTATGATTGGTGTGGAGACAAAAGTGATAGAAGAAGCACATTAGACTATGTATTCAAGTTCATGAAATCTCCAATAGCATGGAGCTCGAAGAAGCAACCAATCATAGCATTGTCATTGTGAATCAGGAAATAATATTAATTTGTAATTATATTTATCAGCTTTCCTAAAATAAGTTAGACAAATCGGGAATTGATTTGATCCCCTTAATTTGTAATTATTAGAGGAAAATGTTGTAACTATTATTTATACTGAGAAATATCAAAGCAAAAGGCATCAAACCCTAAATTGTGACATGGTATTAGCAGGTTCGATCAAACCTGTGAGTTCTTAGTTAATCTTGGCTTTATTCAGCGACATCCCACTTGGTTGCTCTGTTCCTTCCGTTCTTGGTACTTGCTTGTTTCGTGATTACGTTGCGAACTCTCAACCATAGTTGTTTGCAGTTCGATTCTTGGTTTCATCTTCGCGATTTCTGATTGTCTATCATAATTTTTCGGTGTTGCGATTGTGCTTTTGGGTTGTTTCTCGCTGTTGCTCGTTACTGCGTTTCTAGTTCATTCTCGCTGCTGCTCGTTATTGCGTTTCTGGGTCATTCTCGCTGCTGCTCGTTACTATGTTTCTAGGTCATTCTCGCTGCTTGTTGATCGGTTTCTGCTCAGCCGCTATTGTTGCGTGATCGCATTTGGTTGTCTCGTGGTAATTTTTTTTGTTACGGACCTCTTGTTTAAGAACGCATTTGATTGATCCCTTTGCGTGGTTCAGTTATTTTATTCTTAATTTTTTTCTGCACATTACGAGAAAAAAAAACCTTTGTGCACGTGATGGCTTTTGAAAAAGACAACTTTTGTGTACGTTTTACCGGTAAGAATTACGCTGCTTCGGAATTTCAATTCAAAATGTACGTTAAAGGAAAGGGATTACGGAGTCACATTGATGGGATTTCTAAAGCACCGACAGAAAAGACCGCCTTAGATGCGTGGGAAATCACAGATGCTCAAATTATTTCTTGGATTCTCAATACTATTGATCCTCATATGATCAATAACTTGCGCTCTTTTTCAACTGCTCAAGAAATGTGGAACTATTTGAAGCGTATCTATAACCAAGACAATACGGCCAAACGTTTTCAGTTGGAGCTAGAGATAGCCAACTACAAACAAGGTAATTTATCCATTCAAGAATATTATTCTGAATTTTTAAAGCTGTGGACAGAACACTCTGCTATTCTGTTTGTTGCAGTTCCCAAGACTTCTCTTGCAGATGTTCAAGATGTCTATAACACTAGTAAGCGGGATCAATTTCTCATGAAACTTCGTCCAGAATTTGAGGTTGTTAGAGGTGCTTTGTTGAACAGAAATCCCGTTCCTTCTTTGGATACATGTGTTGGTGAACTTCTCAGAGAGGAACAACGTCTCCTTACTCAAGGAACCATGTCTAATGAGGTTGTCACTTCTGAACCTGTTGCATATGCTGCTCAGAGTTGAGGTAAAGGTCGTGATATGCAACAAGTCCAATGTTTCTCATGTAAACAATTTGGACATGTCGCTCGTAGTTGCAATAAGAAGTTTTGTAATTATTGCAAGCAACAAGGTCATATTATCTCTAATTGTCCCACGCGCCCTCCACGACCAACACAACATTCCGTGCACGCATTTCATGCCACTACGAGCTCTGCAGTTGATCCTTCCAATTCTATTGCCTCTAATGGTGGTGCTCTACAACCGGAAATGATTCAACAGATGGTATTTTCTGCTCTTTTAGCCTTGGGAATTCACGGTAAGTCTTCTAATGTTTTCAATCCATGGTTTCTTGATTCTGGTGCATCCAATCACACGACGGGTTCTTCTAAATACTTGCACAATTTACATTCTTATCATGGTAATCAGAAAATTCAAATTGATAATGGTAATACTATTTCTATCACTAATGTTGGTGATATCAACAATGATTTTCGGGATGTGCTTGTATCACCTAAACTTGCTTAGAACTTATTGTCGGTTGGACAATTGGTGGACAACAATTGTAATGTTAATTTTTCTCGCGATGGTTGTCTTGTGCAGGAGCAGGTGTTGGAGAAGGTGATCGCGAAGGGGCCTAAAGTGAGAAGATTGTTTCCACTTCAATTTATTTCCAATCATTTATCTCTTGCTTGTAATAATGTTTTGAATTCTTATGAGGATTGGCATAGAAAATTGAGTCATCCAAACTCTGTTGTTTTGTCTCATTTAATTAAAACTGGGTTGTTGGGAAATAAAAATGTTGTTTCTAATGCCTCTATGTCATGTTCTGTTTGTAAATTGGCTAAAAGTAAAACACTTCCTTTTCCGTCTGGTGCTCATCGTGCTTCCACTTATTTTGAGATGATTCATAATGATGTATGGGGAATGTCTCCTGTAACTTCCCATGCTCACTATAAATATTTTGTCACATTTATTGATGATTACAGTCGTTTTACTTGGATATATTTTCTTCGGTCTAAATCTGAAGTGTTTTCTATGTTTAAGAAATTTCTAACATATGTTCAAACTCAATTTCAAGCAAGTGTTAAAAAATTTCGCTGACTCTGGTGGTGAGTATATGTCTCATGAGTTTTAGGAGTATCTTCAGCAAAAAGGTATCTTGTCTCAACGTTTCTGTCCAAATACCCCCCAATAAAATGGAATGGAAAAACGTAAGAATCGCCATTTGCTTGATGTGACGCGCACCTTACTTCTTCAAGCTTCTGTACCATCTCGATATTGGGTGGAGGCTCTTTCTACAGCTGTCTTCCTGATCAATCGTCTTCCTTCTACGGTTATTGATCTTGACTCTCCTTTTTTCGTCTTTATAAAATTTAGCCTGATTACATTGATTTACATACTTTTGGATGTGTGTGTTTTGTTCACCTACCTCCATTTGAAAGACATAAGTTTGGAGCGCAGTCTGCTCAATGCGCATTTATGGGATATAGTCACTCTCATAAGGGTTTTGTGTGTTATGATGTTTCTAACAAGCGCTTTCGCATTTCTAGGAATGTGACATTTTTTGATAATCAATTTATGTTTCACTGTCTTTCTCCTGCCATGAATGATATTGCTATTCTTCCCAACTTTTCTACTATGCATCAATCTATAGAACGTTTTAAACCAGAAAATGTGTATGTTAGAAAACACAAACAAGTTATAACTCCCATTCTCAACATCGATCCGCCACTTGATCCTGTAGCAGTTGCACCATGACGTTCTGGTAGAGAGTCTCGCGCACCAGATAGATATTCACCAGACAGGTATGATTGCTCACATACTTCTTTGTCTTCATCTCTCTCTAGCATATTTATTCCTACTTGTTACTCACAAGCTGTTAAAGATGTGCGCTGGGTAAAAGCAATGAATGAGGAACTTCAGGCTCTTCAAGAGAATTTTTTATGGGTCCCTCAGTCGATACAAGGCTAGATTGGTTGCCTTAGGAAACAAACACGAATATGGAATTGATTATGATGAGACATTTGCACTGGTAGCCAAAATGACAATTGTTCGCACTGTACTCTCTATAGCTGCTTCTCACAGGTGGACTCTTCATCAAATGGATGTGAAGAATGCATTTCTTCACGGTGATCTCACTGAAGATATTTATATGACTCCTCCCCAAGGTCTATTTTTTCATCTCATGGTGTTTGCAAGCTCAAACGCTCTTTATATGGTTTGAAACAAACACCTAGAGCATGGTATGAGAAATTTCGTTCCACTCTACTTGGGTTCTCTTTCACTCATAGTCAGTATGACTCCTCTCTGTTTATTCATCGCACATCTACAGGCATTGTTCTACTCCTCCTTTATGTTGATGATATGGTCATTACTGGATCTGATCCAGCATCCATCCAGGATCCACTACAAGAAAAACCCTCCTTTGTGGCCAACTTTATAAATATTTTGTGGCCGAATAAAACCCTCACAAATTTGTGACCGAAAAAGCCCTCACAAAGGCTAAAATTGAAATTGATCATTTTTTGTGGCTGAAAAAGCCCTCACAAATTTTTAAATATTTAACTGGATTTTGTGGATGCCTAAGCCCTCACAAAATCACAACATTGTGATTTTGTGAGGGCTTAGGCAGCCACAAAATCCAGTTAAATATTTCTGGATTTTGTGAGGGCTTTTACAGCCACAAAAAATGACTTTTGTGAGGGCGAAATCCGTCACAAAGGAGTGATGTGACCAGTGGAATTTGTGGCTGCAAAGGCCGCCACAAAGGAATGACCACGTGGAATTTGTGGCTGCAAAGGCCGCCAAAAAGGAATGTACAATCCAGCTGGCATTTGTGGCCGCTTTTGGCCGCCACAAATGCTCAATGTAACACTATATATATTTTTCTTCCCTCCTCCTTCATTTTTTCACATCCAACTTCTCTCTAAAACCTCATTCTAACTATTCTCTCCTCCTTCTCTCTACACAAAATTACTCTTAAGCTTCATTTAAATTATATTATATATGTAGTTTTATAATTTTATTTTATAATTTAAATTAATGTTTAATTATAATTATAATTATTAATTTAAATATTTAAATATTTTATTATTAATTTAAATATTTTATTATTAATATTTTATTATTTTAATTAATGATTAATTTAATTATTAATCTTTAATTTTAATTTAAATATTTTATTTTAAATTTTTAATTATATTAAGATTAGTTTATTATATATTAAATTTAATTTATAATTACATTATATTTTAAATTTAATTTAAATTTTAATTTAATTATAATTTAAATTTTAATATTATATTTATATTAATTTATTATATATAATATTATAATAAACTATTAATTTTGAATTTAAAAATTAATTTATTAAATACGAATTATTTTGTGGCGGCCTAAGCCCTCACAAAATATATTATTTTTTAATTACGTTGGCATTTGTGGCGGCCAAAACCCTCACAAAGGTCCAGACAAATTCAGCCTGTCCTTTGTGGCGGCCTATGCCCTCACAAAGGCAGACTTTTGTGGCTGCAAAAGCCCTCACAAATGCCTGTCTTTTGTGGCTGCAAAAGCCCTCACAAATGCCAACCTGTTTCAGGCACTTTGTGGCTGCAAAAGCCCTCACAAAATTTTGTGACCAGTTTCTTTGTGGCTGCCAAAAGCCCTCACAAAATCCACCTTTGTGGCTGTTTTTTCCCCTTTGTGAGGGCTTTTGGCCCTCACAAAATTCATGTTTTCTTGTAGTGATCTTAAACATCAATTGCAAACTGCATTTCATATGAAAGATCTTGGTAACTTGCAGTGTTTCCTTGGCCTTGAGGTTCATTCTACCTCCAAGGGTATATTTCTTCATCAACATAAGTATGCGACAGACCTTGTTTCTATGGCGGGCCTCCAATCAGCTAATCTGGTAGATACTCCTCTTGAAGTTAATGTGAAATATCACTGAGATGAGGGTGATCTATTGACAGATCCTTTATTGTATCAGAAACTTGTGGGTAGTCTAAATTATTTGACAATTACCCGACCTGACATCTCATTTGTTGTTCAGCAAGTAAGCCAGTTCATGCACTCTCCTCGCCACCTTCACTTGGCAGCAGTTCGACGCATAATTCGTTATTTGCTAGGTACCTCTCAACGAGGTCTCTTCTTTCCCATTGACACAGTGCCAAAATTGAGTGCCTATAGTGATGCCGATTGGGCTGGGTGTCCCGACACTCGGCGATCGGTCACCGGTTGGTGCATGTTTCTCGGTTCTTCATTGATATCATGGAAAAGTAAGAAACAAACCAGAGTCTCTAAATCATCAACTGAATCAGAGTATCGTGCTATGTCTACTGCTTGTTCTGAGATCATTTGGCTTCGTGGTCTTTTGGCTGAACTTGAATTCCCTCAAACAGAGTCGACGCCTCTCTATGCTGACAATACGAGTGCTATTCAAATTGTTGCAAATCCTGTTTTTCATGAGCGCACCAAACATATTGAAGTTGATTGTCACTCTATTCGTGAGGTCTATGATAATCAGATTATCTCCATCGCTCACATCCATACTCAATTTTAAGTTGCAGACATTCTTACCAAAGTTGTTCCTCGCCCGCGACAGTTTCTAGTTAGCAAATTGATGCTCCTTGACCAGCCGCATCAATTTGAGGGGGAATGTGAATCAAGAAATAATATTAATTTGTAATTATATTTATCAGTTTTCCTAAAATAAGTTAGACAAATCGGGAATTGATTTGATCCCCTTAATTTGTAATTATTAGAGGAAAATGTTGTAACTATTATTTATACTAAGAAATATCAAAGCAAAAGGCATCAAACCCTAAATTGTGACAGTCATTGTGTGAGACTGAGTACACTGCTGGCAGCTTTGCAGCCTGTCAGGCAGTGTGACTGGAATCATTAACTGTTGAATTGAAAATTGAAGTATGTAGGCCAATACCATTGATGATATACAACATCTCAACCATAAATATAGCAAAGAATCATGTGTCTCATGGAAGAAGCAAGAACATTGAATCAATGTTTCACTTCCTAAGAGATCAAGTTGAAAGATGCAAGCAAAAACTCATATATTGCCAAACTGAAATTCAATTGGTTGATATCATGACAAAGGCATTGAGGACAAGTATATTTGAGGAATTAAGACAAATGCTAGGTGTAATATCACTTAGATACTTGAATTAAGGGAATGTGTTAGATTACTTGTAATTCAAGTAATATGTTAGTTACATATGATAACTAAAATCACTTGATTAGTTAGTTAGTTGATTTGAAAATAGTTAAAATGAATGCTGACAAAACCATATATAAATAGCATAGTTTTATCAATAAAAGATTCATTCAAAGCAATACACATTTTATGTCTTGCTTGCAATCCAAGCAACAACTTGAAACCATTGAGGCTGACTTTCAAACCAATACTCTCCCACTAAATAAATATAGGAGTAGGGGATGGTACTCAAAATTAAATATTTGACTCCAACTGACGTGAAATAAAAATAAAAAATGAAAAATGAAAAATAAAAAAAAAATAAAAAAACTAATATATATTGTAAATATCAAATATTTACTTTAAATCAAGTGCTAAAGTCATGCTTTATTATACATGTTAATAATCACTTGTTATCTTCATAAAACATTTCAGTATATAATAAATAAATAAAATCATATATCCAATGATAATATTGTATGTTTGAAACTTGAAAGACACACGAGCAAAGGCGAAAGCTGAACTGAAAGGAAACTTCTCTTTCTTAAAACATGCAATAATAATATGGGTTTATCCAAATCCAACCCGTTTATTCACGCTTATGTATACCACCATGATTGCAGGGCTTAAGCGGCTTGCCACAAAGGCGTGCATTATGTTGAAACGAAGCCGGCTGAAGATGGCTTAAAGAAGAAGCAGCCGGAATCCTCCCAAAAAGACGGTTATGACTAAAATCCACGTGGCCAATATAAGTTGCTAACACCATAGACTTAGGAATTAAACCAATCAAATTATTTCGTGACAAATCAAGGTTTATAAAATACGAAATTTCACTAAACACATCCGGTATATTTCCCTTCAAACCATTTCTACTTAAATCCAAATGACTCATTCTTGAACCCAATAAACTCTTCGGAATCCTCCCGGTGAAATTGTTATACCTCAGATTCAAATAATCCAGAACCGGCATTTGACCCAACGAAAACGGAATCGAACCGGATAAACGGTTCAACGACAGGTCCACGTCAGTCAAACCGTAAATATTTGAAATCGACCGTGGAATTCGACCGTTTATCCGGTTGTGACTTAGGAAAAGCCGGTTCAGTCTTTTAAGGCGGCCGATGTTTCCGGGAATGGGCCCCTCTATTGCGTTATGGCGAAGATCCAGTTGCATTAAGTTGGAGAGGTTTATAACCGTCGTTGGGATATTTCCTGAGATGTGATTGTCTGCGAGGTTGAGCACAGTAAGTTCGGTGAGGCTCCCTATGTTGTAGGGAATCTTACCAGTGATAAAGTTTCCTGAGAGATCTATGATTTGGAGAAAACGGAGGGTTGTGATGCATTCAGGTATATTTCCCGAAATGCCCTTCCAGTCTGAGATGGTAATGCTGGAGAGTTGTGTGAGGTTGCAAATTGATGAGGAGATGTGTCCAGTCATGTATCCAGTTTTTGATGTTTTTAAGCGGCGGTGATTGTCGCTTACTGTGAGGCCGGAAAGAGTAATTTCCGCGACACTACGTGTGGTAGGGTCGCAGAAGATGCCGTACCAACGGTAGCAACAGTTGGTACCTCTCCATGAATGGAAAATACCGAAGTTGGGTTCTTTGAGAGATGATTTGATGGACATGAGTGATGCCCATTCAGAAGGAGGGCATGAGTCAACTGGTGAGATAGTAATAAGAGCTTCTAAGGTTAGTACTAGTAATGTCGTTGCAGAAAAAGCTCTAGCACTATGCATTGTTATTATTTGACGTCTTTGCATGTACATTCTAGTGAATGTGTAACTATGCATACATGTCACTTTTTATAGTATGGGAACTAGCAAAAGGTTAGTGTGGGTATTATTTGAGGTTTTTTAATTTAATACTCAAATTAAAAAAAAATTATCAATATATTTTATTTTAAAAATTATATATTAAACTAAACTTAGTTAAAAGTCGTCACTTACAAAGACAACTTCTTTAAAGAATGTTGAATTTTGATTGACAATTTTCTTAAGAATTTTATTTTCTTGTTTTTTAATTCTCTAAAAATTGTTATTTCAAAAGGTGACTTTGACGTACCTTTGATAAATGTCATTTTAAAAATTAATTTGGTACGACTAAAGAAGCAAAAAAATGAAAAAAATAAATCATTAAGCAAGTCGTCGTTGCAAATTTAAATTTCCTTAAAGAAGTCGTCTTTGCAAATGGAGACTACTAACTAAGTTAAAAAAAAAAAGTAGTTTGATATATATTTTTCAAAAGAGTGTATATTCATAATTGTTATTTAAAATTGGGTTATTTAAAAAAATATAGTATTTGACGTGTTATAGTGTATTTTAAAAATTACCATTTACAAATTTTTTGGAGTTTTTGTTTATTTATTACAAATTTAAAAGAAAGTCAAATTTTAAAAAATAATCTAAAAATTGATTTAAATGACAAAATGTTTTGAGTTGTCTCTTATAAAAATTACTTTTTGATCATAGATGGTTTTTTAAAAATAAATTTATGACAAACAACACAAAATTACCCTTGTTTTCTTAAAAGAAAATCTAAGTTATCAAAATTTCAAAATTCTTATAAAATTATAAGATGTAATAAACAGAAGATGAAAATTACTAACTACCATACTTACATGTTGTCTATAAAAAAATTGTAATAAATGGATCTATCATATAGAGATTATAATATATTAGTTTTGATGATTTTCTCGGGAAGCAATGCATGATATAACAAAAGAAAAATACTTAAATGATGACAAAATTTTGGACACAAGATTTGAATACACGTAAAAGTACATAAATTATTTAAAAAGTACATGTTATTTAATTATTTTCTTCTATGTTTTTATTTTTTTTTTATATTTTGTGAATATGTTTAAATTTTGTGACTAGAAAAGATTTTTCTTGTAACAAGAAAGGAATTTTGTAAACGTCGGTTTGGTTAAAGTGATGGTTTGGGGTGGGGCCAGCTAATAAGGTGAATGGATGAAAATTTGCTTAATTAGAATGAGATATGTTGAGGAGAAAGATAGAAGTAAATGTGATGCTTGTTACACCAAACGTTTTTAAAAAAGAAATAAGAGATTGTACTTCAACGCTTTAAAGCAGTTTTCTTTTTAAAGTGAAAGTATAACTTATGGTTAAATATCACATCGTGGCTAAAGAGACAAGGCAAGCTTTAAGTTTCTCGTATGGATGCTGCTTCTTTCTCACCTTGATCTGAAAAGGGATACTAAACACACTTTAAAGAGTACTCTAAGAGGATCAGTGCAAATATTTTACATCTCACTCTCCTGCTTCATTCTACCTGTCTTCTCTATCAAGCAACACGTGTTTCAAATCGTTAACCTAATTTTAAAGGTAAATTCTTAGTTAGCTTGAAGTTTGTTGGGTACTAATACCTTAGGACAAAATTTATTCAAAGTTAAATTAAATTAAAAAAAATAACATTACATCAAATGATCGAATGTTAGATATCTATTACATTCAATAAAAAATTTCGAGTATCGAAGTTTTTATCAATGTTAAAATGAGTAAGAGGAGGAGACTAAAGTCTTTGTTTTAGGCATTCCAAAAATAACACATTTGTTATATAATTGATAGCTTCATTTTTGTAAAAAAATCATTAAATCTTAAATGGTTTAGGCCACTTTTTAAAACCTATTTTGCATCTCATTGTTGGACTATTAAACTAATTTATTTAAGAACTAATAACTAGACAATATTAATGAAAAAAATACAAATAAGCGAAAATGTAAATTTACAATGTCTTGTATACTTAACTTGAACTTATCTACTATTTATGTCATTAATTTATTTATTTAATTACTTTACCTATTTTATTTAAAACTTTATTTTAAACTTGAAACATTTTTTTTATTTGATTATATTTGTTTATAAAATGGTGCAATTTAAAAAAAAAATAGGCCTACAAAAATATGAGTAAATTATCAAATCGCCTATTAAGACTGTAGGATTCACACATCTATCATCCAAAATTTTATGCAAATAGCACCCTGAAATTGAAAGATGTCGGATAACAAAGTTTATTTAGTGTGTTCAGTTAACGAGGTTGATGTGGACATTAAATACTTACATGACGAACTTAGCTATTAATTAACTCATTGTCGCATAAAAGAGAAGCTAATTTGTCTGATTTTAAAAACAAATTTTATACTCAATTTAAAAATTAAAATAATTAAAACTGCAACGTTAACATTTTCATCTATATAATTCATTTTTGTTCTTCTTACATTAATTCATATCTTAGAATAAAAGCTCTTAGAATATGATATGAACTAATGTAGAATGTTCACTCATATGTTTACTATGTGGATTTGGAGGTCGCATCTCTAGATTAGGAATAAAATACATTAAATTTAGCTTATTTGTTCTTTAGCTAGACTTTGAAAATGACACTTTAATAAGTGGTGTCCAAGAGTTAGTCTTGTCATGGGTGATGGTGTTCTAATGGGTAGAGGTGGTGGTGTATTCATAAATGTTGGTGTAGGTCCTCCTATGCATGGTGTATTGAGAAATCAAGAGATATATTTTAAAATAATTTTAAAATTATTCTCAAAAGTGAAAATTGCCCATTGTCATGGATCATGCACGCACAATATTTCACAAGAGGTTTATGTGTTTACCTCTTAAAGCAACGAGAAGGATAAATCACCAACACCACGATATGATAATGTTTCTACTCAGTTTATGTGAACGGTTGCCTCGAAATGCGCTGGTACTATCTGACAACTATAGTAAGAATGATTCTAGGGTTAGATTAAGAAGAGACACAATAAATATAAATATATATATATATATATATATATATATATATATATATATATATATATATATATATATATATTGCTATTTTCTATCTTACTTCTACAGTGTACCTTCTCATAATGGATCAATCTAGTATAAATATTACTCCTAATATTTCACTACAAGAAAAACTTAAATTTGTGGCCAACTTTATAAATATTTTGTGGCCGAATAAAACTCTCACAAATTAGTGACTGAAAAAGCCCTCACAAAGACCAAAATTGAAATTGGTCTTTATTTGTGGCTGAAAAAGCCCTCACAAATTTTTAAATATTTAACTGGAATTTGTGGCTGCCTAAGCCCTCACAAAATCACAACATTGTGATTTTGTGAGGGCTTAGGCAGCCACAAAATCCAGTTAAATATTTAAGGAGTTTGTGAGGGCTTTTACAGCCACAAAAAATGCATTTTGTGAGAGCCAAATCCGTCACAAAGGAGTGACGTGACCAGTGGAATTTGTGGCTGCAAAGGCCGCCACAAAGGAATGACCACGTGGAATTTGTGGCTGCAAAGGCCACCACAAATGAATGTACAATCCAGCTGGCATTTTGTGGCCGCTTTTGGCCGCCACAAATGCTCAAGGTAACACTATATATATTTTTCTCCCCTCCTCCATTTTTTCACATCCAACTTCTCTCTAAAACCTCATTCTAACTATTCTCTCCTCCTTCTCTCTACACAAAATTACTCTTAAGCTTCATTTATTATTAATTTAAATGTTTTATTATTTAAATTAATGATTAATTTAATTATTAATCTTTAATTTTAATTTAAATATTTTATTTTAAATTTTTAATTATATTAAGATTAGTTTATTATATATTAAATTTAATTTATAATTACATTATATTTTAAATTTAATTTAAATTTTAATTTAATTATAATTTAAATTTTAATATTATATTTATATTAATTTATTATATATAATATTATAATAAACTATTAATTTTGAATTTAAAAATTAATTTATTAAATACGAATTATTTTGTGGCGGCCTCAGCCCTCACAACATATATTATTTTTTAATTACGTTGGCATTTGTGGCGGCCAAAAGCCCTCACAAAGGTCCAATCAGACAAATTCAGTCTGTCCTTTGTGGCGGCCTATGCCCTTACAAAGGTCCAATCAGGCAAATTCAGTTTGTCCTTTGTGACGGCCTATATATGCCCTCACAAAGGCAGACTTTTGTGGCTGCAAAAGCCCTCACAAATATCTGTCTTTTGTGGCTGCAAAAGCTCTCACAAATGCCAACCTGTTTCAGGCACTTTGTGGCTGCAAAAGCCCTCACAAAATTTTGTGACCAGCTTCTTTGTGGCTGCCAAAAGCCCTCACAAAATCCACCTTTGTGGCTGTTTTTTCCTCCTTTGTGAGGGCTTTTGGCCCTCACAAAATTTATATTTTCTTGTAGTGTTTATACTTATGTGAAGACTTGATATCTCACATCCATGACCAGTGAGATGTGATCATTATACTTAATGGAGTGCAATTAAGTAACACTTAATGTTCCACTAAATAGACTAACTAGGACTTTATCATATTACTATATAAATAGTAGTAAATGTCATGACACAAATAATAACCAAGGAAAGATTGTTCCTCTAGAGATAACTCTAACATGTTGATCTTATACCTAACTCATGAGGTTAAATGATTGGTCATCTAAGTTCTTAAAAGTTGCAATTTGGTCTGTCTAATCATATTAAAATTTGCAATATAATTCGCGAGTTATCATTCATTTTTTCAAGTTCTTAATCCATCTCCTTGGTCATGTACCTCTTAGGACAATAGTTGATCTTTATAAGTAGATTCAGATTGTGAAAATGGTAATTAAATTTGGTTTTATTCCTTTTGTGCCTCAGTTAAGGGAGAAAATTGAGGGAAAAACAAACATGGAGGGAATGAGAAACAAAATAAGGGAAATTACTTAAGGGCATTAAAAGAATTGTCTTCTAAAGTTATTCTTAGTTGCAATAATTCTAACAATAATTTTTTTTCCACAATGACATTTGAAAATCATCAGGTTCAAGCTTTCAAAAATACAGGAAGAAGAATAATTGATTTTTGAATCTTTAATTTTCTATAATTTGAACATCATGAAAGAGGAAGAATAATAAGTTATATAAATGAAGGTTCTTGATAGAAGAGTATATTAATCATAGAAAAAATAGATTATATAAATGAAGATGTTATTGTTCCGATGATGACAATGTTTTATTTTTTATTTTAAATTAATATTCAATTTTATTTACAAAATTGAGAAATTATCCCCTCGTACTTTCAAAATTGAGCAAACTAGTCATTCACTTACATGGAAATGTGTTGATTGACAATTGGGCTCGCCATGTAAGCATCAACCTCATTAACGTATTGTTGCAATTGAGGTCGGAATACCAACTTATTAGAATTTTAAAACACATAAGAGCAAAAGGAGAAAAAACCGCATCGACTCTCATGAAACCCTTCCTTCTCCTTAAATGCATCTGTTTTCTCTCTGTCACTTCACATGTGTTGTCTACCATATCTCTTCTCCATCCATCTCCTCCGCCATATATATGCGCTATCTAGATTAAAATATGATCATGTCATTAACTACAATTACAGATTTGATTGTTTTGCAAAGTCTTGGGATAGTAATGAATATGTCAGACATGCCTTTTTCAATTTTTGAAACAAGTGTTTTGGTCAAACTTGAACCAATTTATTTTAATCTGTCGGATTTCACATTAATTACATTCAGAACACATGAGAGAAAAACAAGAAAATGATTGTTTGAGATTACGGATCGAATCTAATTAATGCGATGTTCATTGGAAATTAAGAAATGTTAAACTGACGTGCATCGGTGCATGTGCATGCATGACCAAACCCAGTCTTCTACTGTATTTTATTATAAGCTAAACTACACCCTTTTTTTTTTCTTTTTTTTTAAATTTTATTTTAACCCCTTAAATCTTTTTATATAATTTTTCGTTCCTTAATTAAGTCACAAATATTAAGCCTTGTAGTCTTTTTTTTTTTGTTAATTTTTTGTTTCAGTCTGTTAATATTTTTTTCTTATCCACTTAGATAAATAATCATTGAAACTTAGTCTCAATATGCGCACAACAAATTTTACTTACTCTAATGAAAATTACTGACATAAAAGTTTGTAATCTAAAGTAGAATGAAAAATATTTATGATGTCAAAATGTTTAACATTTGTAATCTAAAAGTATCTTAAGGCAACAAAATTAATTGTAATTTAGACATTTTTTTGGTACAAATTGAAAATTATACTTTATTTTACAACAAAATGAAAAATACATCAAAAAAAGAGGAGAAAATTACGAATAAGAAATGAGAAACACTGAGGAGAATAATGATTAATGAATTTTGCAAGCTTTGAGTGGCTTTCCGCAAAGGCAATCATTGTAATCAAACGACGACGCATCAAGATGATCAAAGACTTGACCACTAGGAATCGGACCGCATAGATGATTATGACTCAAATCCATGTAACCAATGTAAGAAACATCAGATATGGATTTAGGTATTGAACCCTTGAGGTTATTATATGAAAAATCAAGTGACGTAAAATAAGACTTAGCCCCAAATGCATTGGGTATATTACCCTCCAACATGTTATGGCTAAAGTCTAAGTCACTTATTCCTGAAACCAAAAAACTCTCTGAAATATTTCCCGATAGCTTGTTCGTATCCAATTTAAGCGTTCCTAAAACAGCCATTCGGCCCAATGACTCTGGAATGGGCCCACTTAATTGGTTTCGGGACAGGTCAAGATCGGAAAGACGGTAAATTCGAGAAATTGAGCCCGGGATAGGCCCGCTTAACTTATTACCACTTAATAAGGCCCGGCCCAAATTCTGAAGCTTACCGAAGTTCAGTGGGATGGATCCTGAGATCCGGTTGTTACGGAGGTCAAGATGAGTCAAACTGGTCACATTGCTCAACGATCGCGGGATATAGCCGGTGATGACGTTATCGGCGACACTTAAGAGACTCAGATGTCGGAGTTTTCCGATGTCGGAGGGAAGAGTGCCGGAGATTTGGTTTCCGGTGAGGTCAATAATTCGAAGAAAAGAAAGGGAGGTTATACAACCGGGGATCTCGCCGGAGATTCCATTCCAATCGGTGATTGAAATGCTAGAGAGTTGAGTTAGTTTACAAATCTCCGGCGAAATGTGACCGGTCATGTAGCCAGGGGTGTGAGCTTTCTCGAAGGTGGTGTAGATAGAACCGGCGCGGAGGTTTATGTCGGCGACACGACCAGTGTTTCCGTCGCAGGAGACACCGAACCAGTTGTGGCAGCAGTTTGTGCCGGTCCATGAGTTGAATACGCCGTCGTGAGGCTCACGGAGTGATGACCTGAAGGCTTGTAGAGCTGCGAGTTCTGATGGTTGGCATGAGTTGACGGTGGATGTAACGGTTAACAGTAACAGTAACAGTGCCGTTAGTGGTGTTAACCAGAGTATAGCCATTGGGGTTAGTGGTTTTTGTTGAAGGGAAAGAGGAAATGAGAAAATGTGGAGACGCGTTGTGTGTGCATGCATGAAAGTATGGGATCTTCATATGCTGATTTATAATGTTAAATTTTCGGACAATTTTACCCTTTCATAGTTTAATAAATAATGTCTCTCAAGATCTAGGATGGATGTACACCCATCATTTTCCATAAATAATTACTAGTTAGTTTAAGTCAACTACCATACACATAACATTTTTTATTCATTTCATATTAATGTCAAATTATTTGCTTATAATAAGTATGTATACATGTGCAAATTATACAAATATATGGATCAATATAAACCATTTGTAATGGTCACACTACAGAGGGTAGATCCTCTCTCCTTTAATTATAATATATATTTTGAAAATAGATTCTCTTCTTTGACATATAAAAATAGTGAAATTTGTGCACTAAAAGGTGCGGATGTTATATAAAAATAAATAAAGGTGTGGATGAAACTTTAAAATGAAAAGTTGAAGGGAAAATTTAATGGTAAAGTTTGAAAATAAAACTTTAGAAATCATTAAAAAAAAAATTCATATCTCTTTTAGTCATTTTTTGACCTAAATTTAATCTATTATTACAGTCATTATGTCTCTCACTCTATATTTATCTTTAATTTTTTGTCTTTACATATGTCTTTCAAGATGTAACTAAACGTTTTTTCTTTATATTTTTACAAAAAAGGAAAAA
>JBBPBR010000003.1:63008085-63064510 GCA_037974775.1 Cicer pinnatifidum
TAATGATGGTCTTTTGTTCCGTTAAAAAATGACAACTTATTTTGTTAATAATAAATTAATGTTTCTTAATAATTATTATTATTACAATCGTGTGAAAATAATAATAGTTATTATTATTAAAAGCTCAAGTTCCTTTTAAGGCACCCAAAGTGTATCATTTTATCTCAAATTGATATTTATTTAATTTTAAAGTATATTTATATAAATTTATTGGATTTTTACTCCTTGCATGGTACATGTCAACAAACTAGTATACATATTAAGTTTTAAAACTAGACTCCTAAATATAGCATCTATTAGATGTAAATCGATTAAATAAGATAGATAGATTGAGTTCTATAAAAATAGATTGATGACTACTTAAAAAAGAGGATATATTTTTCTCATAAAAATATTTAGTATTCATTTTTGTTTAATTAAAAAAAATGAAAATTTTAACGGTTAAGAACAAATTCACATTTCTTTAATAATATTAATAACTCAAGTTCCTTTTAACGTGCACCAAGTAAATCTTCTTCTACTAAGGTTTTGGCGGTGAGCTTTCTAAAAATGATGTATCTCTATTAAAGCTTTATTTGAAAAGGTAAAAAAATATAAGTTTAATAGTTTATAAGTTATAAAATTGATTTGTTATTTAATATCATTAATTTATAGTTTACAGTGTTTTTAATAATAATTAATTACAAAATTAATTTACTGAATCAATTAAAGTACTTTTGATAAGTGCATTTAGCATTCAATACCACTAAACTCAACTACCAAAAATAAAAGAAAATACTCCACTCAAACTCGTGATGTTCTGAATAAATAAAAAAGCTGTGCGGTGCAGCAATTGAGTGAGGCAATAAAGTAATTTCACCTCGTATACTTCCCATTTTATCAAAACCAAACCTCTTTACTTCTAAATATAGGATTAACCTCTGTTCTTTCTTTCTCTGTGCCACGTTCCACACATAATATTTGTTGTTTCTTCCAAAAAACAAGGGCATTCTAGTAAAAACAATAAACTGAAACACACAACAAATCTGAAAGCTGGATTTATGCCTCTGTTCACTCCTCATTGGCTACACCTCCACAGCAACAAAATCCAATGCTATTTTATAATCCTTTTCTCTTGAACCTTCTCATAGAGGTTTCTTCACTTCTTCATCACCACTACACGCAACCAAAATACTAAATACACCCCACCAAATAAAAGTTTTTTTTTTTGCAGTGCGGTGCTGAGAGACAAAGAGGTAGTTTTTTTTTTTTTTGGGTTGTTAAGTTCATAGTACTTCATAGTTCATATCCTTTGTCTATGTTTTTTTGGTTCATGTCTTGTCTCAGTTAAACGGGTTGCCGTTTGTTTTGATGCTGAGTGATAGAAACCACAACACAAAGAAAAACTCTTTTTTTGTCGTTTTGTTTTTACTTTTCACACCCCCTTTCATTTCTTCCATTTTTGCAAAACAAAACCCAGTTAATAGTTAATACGAAATTAAAGTATTTGCCTTAAAGGGTTATCATTTATTAATTTTTAGATCTAAAAATAATTGTTATGTTGAATAAAGATCAAATTTTTATTTTTATTGTTTTTTACAGGAATTTTTCTAGAAGAAAAAAAAAAATGGAGTCAGATCTTCAGCAACATCCAACTTTGTTACTAGATCACCAAAATCATCATCAGCAACAGATTAATTCAGGCTTAACACGGTTTAAATCTGCTCCAAGTTCATATTTTTCGAATATCATTGATAAAGAATTCTATGAGCATCTTTTCAATCGACCTTCAAGCCCTGAAACAGAACGAGTTTTTGCACGGTTTATGAATAGTCTCAGTGGTAGTGGTGATAGTGCTTCTGCTACTGCTTCTGCTTCTGTTACTGCTGTTGATGATTCACTGACTCAGAATCTTTCAACTGTTCAACAACATCCTGTAGTAAAAGAAGAGATTGATCAACAATCTCAAACTATGTCAACAATGAATAATAATGAAACTGTGGCTATTCACCAACTTCAACAACAACAACAACAACAAAGTAATATTAATAATAATTATGGTTCTTGTGCTCCTCCTCAGAATTTTTATCAAAGTTCTGGAAGACCACCTTTGCCAAATCAAATGAAGACTGGTCGAGGAATTAGTTCTAATCTTATTAGACATGGTAGCTCACCTGCTGGATTGTTTTCAAACATTAACATTGAAACTGGTTTGTCTAAATTCTTTTTTATTTCTTTTTATTTCACCTTTTTCTTTCTATCATGAAAAAGAAATAACGTCACTTTATTTTTCAGTGTGTTTTTTTTTCCCTTTCAATCCCTATTTCCCTTTGCCTTTTCCTTTTTTTTTTTACTTTCATATCATTCCACGCACACATCAAAAAAAGTTATTGGGAAAATATTTATAGTTAAATAATTGTTGTCTATGATTAACAAACACAATTACCAAACACAACAACGTGTAGATATCAGTAATAATTGGAGAAATTAAGTTGGTTTATGGAGACTTTTTGCTGGTAAATGAAAACATAATTGTTGTCTTTCCAAACACGACACTGATATGTTAGATAACACTAATAATTTGAGAAAATGAATGTGATCCAAAATAACTATATGCGTCAAATGTCAATGTCATGTAAGACACCCCAACACATGTCAAACACTAGATATGCTTTTAATATGAAGTGTCAGTTTTGTATAGATTGTTGTCTTAAAAGAATTTAGTGGAGTTGTGATAGAAATAAGCTAATTAGAAATCCTATAGCTTGAGCTAATGATGGGTACAATGATAAGTATTGAAAGGTTTAAATATGATTTTAGTCCCTATTAGTTGTTTGTTTGGATTTATCATTGCAAATTCAAAAACGGTTGCTTTTAGTTCTTGAGGTTAGCTTATTAGGCTACATGGTGTGATTTTATTGGACCGCGTATGACTTCAGGAACTAAAAACAACAGTTTTAGAAATGGTAGGGATTGAATCCAAATAAAAATATTTACAAGAGATTGAACCAAAAAATGGTATAATTTCAACTAGTATCATATTTAAACCGCCTTAATATTTATGCAAAATTTCATTTGCTTATTACCTGATTGGCAGGGTTTGCTGCTATGAGAGGAATGGGAACAATAGGTGCTGCTAATAGCACTAGCAAGGAAGCAAATATTTCTCCAACAGTAGTGAGGTTAAAGAATACTCCAAACTACTCAGTGTTAATGTCTTCAGGAGCTGAAATCGGTAATAGTAGCAATCCAACAAATAATCCTGAATCTGAAGGTTTTGCTGAAACCCGGGGTAATGATTTTATTCCGGGTTTCCCCTTAAGTACATGGGAGGATACTGCAATGATATCTGATAATATCACCGGTGTTAAAAGATACCGAGACGATGATGTTAAACCATTTTCTGCCGCTGAAATTAAGGTAGTTGAATACTATTTTGATCTTGGTAATTCTGATGTATAATTTTTCAATGCAATTTCATTGAACCTGATTTTTGTTGCTTTGATTAGAATGAAACAGGAGGCCAGCAGCCTAATGCTCCTTTGGCTCATCAGATGAGTTTGCCGAATACTACAGCGGAATTGGCAGCCATTGAGAAGTTTTTGCAGTTCTCTGATTCTGTTCCGTGTAAAATTCGTGCCAAGCGCGGCTGTGCCACTCACCCAAGAAGCATTGCAGAAAGGGTATAAATTGTTCAGTTTTATTTTTCATTTGTATCTAATTTCTTGATTCTAAGATGCAAAATCTGATTTATTTATTTTTTTGCAATCACTTCTTCATGATTTGGAATTGGAAAGAATAAAAAAACTCATCGTTGAGATTCAGTAATTTTTGGATGCAAAGGCTTAATCCATCTATCTATTCTATAAGAAGAATCAGAAAATTCTATTCCTTATCACACAGCAAAATTTCACACTTCAATTTTTGGTTGTTTTTCATTATGTAACACCGACAATTCAGATTGAATGTGTGGTGTGTCACATATATGTTTGACTGCTTCATAGGTATTTTTTTAATGATTGGCTTTGTGTGAATGAATTGACTTCAGGTGAGAAGAACTAAAATTAGTGAGCGAATGAGGAAACTACAAGATCTGGTGCCAAACATGGATAAGGTAAGGTTTTGTTGACTATGGCACATTCACCAACCTACGTCACTACATATGTGGAATACCTTAACTAACACACCAAACGTTGTTTCTCTCCCTTTGTAGCAAACAAACACATCAGATATGTTGGACTTGGCTGTTGAGTACATTAAAGACCTACAAAAACAAGTTCAGGTATGTTAAAATAAAATATTGACCTATATGCCATAATTATTCAGATCAGGATTATGTGCAGTCACAACTTTGTTATTGTTGTGACTATTTCTTTGTCAATCATCCAATCAAGATTAGATCATCTTGATTTTAAGATTGAAACTTTTGTTTAAAAAAAATCAAAATCTACTTTAAAATTTAGCTTGTCTGATCTTTAATCAAACGATTGATCTTTAATCAAACGATTGATCTTTAATCAAACGATTGATCTTTAATCAAACGATTGAGATTATGCAGTCATCCATCGTAATTGGATGTGGGTGACTGCATATAATCCCAATCCATATTTATTCATGCATCATTGCACATTAATTTTATTTTATTTTTTCTATAATTAAATATATATATTTGTATAGACTCTTTCAGATAATCGAGCTAAGTGTACGTGTTCACACCAACAGCAATAAGGGAAAGAGAGATGATATACTTTTGAATCAAACTTTGTACAGATTTTGTAATAATAATTTGGTCATGAAATTAGAGAGCAGCTTAATTTTCTGATATAAAATTATTTATGTTGTAGCCACTTTTTCCGTGGTGATCATAAAAGTTGACTTTTTTAAGATTATATATAATTTGATGTACTATGTTACGTCACATAGGCAAAGCATTGTGTAGAAAATTTGGTGAAGCAAATTTTATATGCCTTTATTCTACTTAATGGCCCCCATTTCTGGGGGATTTTGCATCTTGAAGTGTTGGTTATGGAGGAACATCAAATTGATTGTATATGATGGTTTCATTTAACGTTAAAAATGACGTGGCAACATAGGGGACCCAAACCGACAATTTTTTTTTTATATACTTTTTTATTTAGTCTTCCTTTATCCTTGATGATCTTAATATCTTAATATATGTGGCTATTGGGTTAGCACAATTGGTTAAATCCTTTGCTAGCATAAGCTATGAGCCTAATACTTTGAGATTTCTCTCTAGGTATGCTATATGTAATTTTTATAAAACTTTTGTTTAGATGTCTTTTAATTAATCAAGATCTTAATGCGTGATCAATAAAAGCAAAATTGAGTAGTCAAAAAAGTTACGTTGTAGACTCCTTATCTATAAAAAATAATGTAACCTGAATTCCTGCAAATCAATTGAACAATGAAACTTATAATTAAAGAAGGAGATAATATTACAGATTTCTGTCTATTCTCAAGTATAGTCGACAAAAACAGTATTAGTATATTTTTTTCAAAGCTAATTTATTAGTTACTCCTCATCTTCCTCTTTTTTTGTATCTTATCTTTGATAATTTATTACTCATACAGCTAAGTGGTTTCCTTTTCCTTCCTTGATTGGTATCCAATAATTGACATTTTGAAGAAAATAACGTGGTTGGGTATACGTGTACTTAAATGGTAAATGGGTTTTTGGCCTTTGTGAGTTTATATGCTTTGGAAAGAAAAGGGGCCGATGGATTTGGCACAGCTGGAGGCAATGGACAAGTCACTATCTCTAATGGCCCAACTGTGGGTCCAGATCCATTTAAGGGAGGACCATGTCATCAATGACGTCACATATACCCTAAACATTGATTAAAATAATATGTGCGGAATATTTGCAAGGTACACCCACTAAGCTACTCTTATAGGTTAAGGTAGAAAGTTGTCAAGAGAGTTTTGATTCTCTCACATGGAAACTCCCTCTACTGTAATCTGAGCCCGTATTAAAAATGCAAAAATATAAAGAGATAGAGTTTCAATAGTGATGATCTATATTGTGTTTATCTTATGTGACTCAATTTCAGTTATCAATAATTAAGAGTAAGTAGGAGCAAAGAGTATTCACACGTAAAATTAGGGTACTAATTTTGGTTGATGATAAGAAGTAATTTGATTATTTTAATTTCTACCACCGTCCCAGAAGTGAATGATGATACTTAAATTCTAGAAAATTCTTATGAGTGAATCAAAAGATCAATAATTTAAATTGACGTATCCATTCATTAGGAGCATATTTTTATCTAAATAAATCAAAATAGCTCTATGATCATATTTGTAACGGGGAAGATGAAAAAAAAAGTACATTCCATAAAAGCTAGATGTTAGTGTTATTACTAATTTGAAATTAGATAATTCTAGAACCACGTAGAATTTCTATGTAAGAATCTAGAAGTGTTTTAATTGTAGAAAATTGTGGGAAACTCGTATAAGTTGGTATTAATTAGGAAGCTATTAGAAATGTGTCTAAAATTTTCTATTTGTACTTATAAATACCTACTTGTACTTAACATTAAGCATCAAGCAAGACTTTTTGCAAAAGGCTACAAACAAAAACATGAAGTTGATTGTGAAGAAGTTTTTGCACCAGTTGCTCGCATGGATACTATTCGTTTTGTTAATCTCTGTAACAATTCAAAATAAGTGGAAACTTTATCAACTTGATGTAAAATCGACATTTCTAAATGGCTATCTTGAAGAAGAGGTCTATGTTGAGCAGCCAATGGGGTACGTGATTAAAGGACATGAAGATAAAGTTTTGAGATTAAGAAGAGTGTTGTATGGATTAAAGCAAGCACCAAGAGCATGGAATAGTCGCATCAACAAATACTTCCAAGACAATGGGTTTACTCGTTGTCTCAATGACTATGCTCTTTATGTCAAAGTTTGTGATAATGGAGATATTTTGATTGTTTATCTCTATGTGGATGATCTTATATTCACTGGGAACAATGCAAGTTTGTTTGAAGAGTTCAAAAAGGCTATGACGCTTTAGTTCGAGATGACTGATATCGGGCTCATGTCATACTACTTAGGCCTAGAAATAAAATAATTGGAAGAAGGTATATTTATTTCTCAAGAAAACTATGCAAAGGAAGTTTTGAAGAAATTTAAAATGTTTGATTGCAATCCGGTGAACACACCAATGGAGAGCGGATTGAAGCTATCAAAGTTTGAAGATGGACAAAAGGAGGAGCCTTCTTTTTTCAAAAGCCTCGTTGGAAGCCTAAGATACTTAACATGTACAAAACCTGACATTCTATATGCGGTTGAAGTAGTGAGTCGTTTCATGGAAGCTCCTACTACTACACACATGAAAGTCACTAAGAGGATACTTCGCTACCTTAAAGGTACGCTTGATTATGAACTATTTTACTCTTCTTCTAATGATTTTAATTTTTTTGGATTTTGTGATAGCGACTTTGCGGGAGATATTGATGATAAAAAGAGTACTAGTGGCTTTATATTTTTCATGGGAGACTGTGTTTTTTCATGGACCTCAAAGAAGTAACCTATTGTCACACTTTCAACATGTGAGTCAGAGTATGTAGCAGCAACATTTTGCACTTGTCATGCCATTTGGCTAAGGAGATTATTGGAGGAACTTCATATACCACAAAAGGAAGCTACTGATATTTATATAGACAACAAGTCGGCACAAGCACTTGCAAATAATTCAATGTTTCATGATCGTAACAAGCACATAGACACAAGGTACCATTTCATTAGAGAATACATTGCAAAGAAAGAAGTTGAGCTTAAATATGTGAAGACTCAAGATCAAGTTGCAGATATTTTTACAAAACTGTTAAAATTTGAAGACTTTAAAAGGCTAAGAGCAAGACTTGGAATGAAGAAGAAAATTTCAAATTAAAGGGGAGCAATGTTATTACTAACTTGAAATTAGATAATTCTAGAACCATGTAGAATTTCCATGTAAGAATCTAAAAGTGTTTTAATTATAGAAAATTGTGGGAAGCTCCTAGAAGTCGGTATTAATTAGGAAGCTCATAGAAATGTGTCTAAAGTTTTCTATTTGTACTGATAAATATCTACTTGTACTTGACATTAAACATCAAGCAAATTGAAAATTTTCTATTAAAAATACTTTTTTTTTTTTTTAACAGTTAAGGCATATTAATTAATATATTGTTAAACTTTCCTAAAATTCCACACGGTGTCAAGTAAAAGGGTCTCATTCAAAGTCCATATCAATAATAGCCCAATCTTACACCATATCACACGGATAGAAAGAGAGCTCACACTACCACATCTCTCATGATCAAATAAAATGGTGTTAAAATATCCTATAATAGTCCAAAGACACTCAACCTCCACATCTAGATCACGAAGAGAATTCTATAACTCAATTTTACTATCAGAACATGAGATCTCATACACAAAAGTTAACAACTAGGGGTACCACTTCCAAGAAACCTTGAGATGAATAAATCATTAAGTGCAACTCATAGCGTCAATCTTCTAATGATCACTCCACAAACACCGAAGGCCACCACCAAAACGAGCATCCACATCAACCATAAATTGGTTGAATTAACCTAATATTACTCACGCTGCAATAGTTAAGGTAGTATTGAATCTTGATTAATGATTAGGAACACATTTTTTCTATAAAAGTAACAAATAAAAAGGAACAGTGGGAGTTACATATAAACACTAAAAATTATATTTTTAATAGAATTTTTTTGAATGTTTGAAAATCTTCTGAAATTGTAACAACAACTCTTGTTGCTCTGGCTCTTTGTAAGAAGAAGCAGGGACAGATGCACATACATCTAATTGGAGGCAGATGCCCCAATAAATTGTTTATTTGAGTATTAGACATTGATTAATATAATTTATGTTTCATTAAAAATTTAACTATTGTTTGCACTAAAATATGTTTAATAATTTTATTAGTGAAGAATGTAATATACAACATTGTGATGGGCGGATGAATGTTCAACTTATTTGAATTAAGAGATAAATGTTAGATAATGTTATTATATATTAGTAGTAAGGGAATTTTAGACAATAATTATATATTAATAGTAAGGGTATTTTAGATATTTCTATTCTTTTATATATATACTCATTGTAACCCTATTAACTCAAGTTTGGTTCATTCTATGTTATGAAACCCTAGAGTGGTTGTCTCTCTTCTTCCTCTTTTCATTGTTAACATGGTATCAGAGCTTTGGTTGATTTTGGGATCTATTGTAAAGAAGAGAGAGACTATTTTGATAGAAAAGACAACCACCAAAAGAGAAAAGAGAAGAGTAACCCTATTTCCGATTTTATTAAATCAGTCTCAGAAAAACATCGTTAACCGTTGGATCGAGCTGATTTTTGGACAGAAGGTTCGCAACATTCAGGTCTTCGTCTTCAACGGTCGGATCGGCAAAACGACGTTTGTAGGGGGAGAAATCGTTTGGTTCATACTATGTTATGGCTGGTGCTAAGGATGATTCTCTTCAAGCACATTGGAAATCACATTGTCTGAAATTGGAGAGAGCACATAAGAAGAATTTTAGGGGACCATCGTTCAATGTTGTTGCTTCTGCTCCTCCTACCATTGACTCTAGTTCTGATTTTGGTTTGGTTCACATGATTTCAATTGTTGTGGTTCTTTGTTGATTTGATTGGTAATTTAATTGTTCGTCTCTCCTATCTCTTTGGTTGCTTTCTTCTATGTTGTCGTTCTCTCTGTTGCTTCTTCTGTTTGATTGCTCCTCTCTCTAGTGATTTGCTTTGTTGCTTCTCTCCATATTGATTGTTCTATTTGTTTGCTTTTCTCTCATGTGGATCATCTATTTGGTTGCTTCCCTATTTGGTTAGTTTGGTTTGGTGTTGTTTAGTTTGGTTTGATTTAGTTTTGTTTGGTTTGATTTGGTTTAGGTTTGATTTTTTGTTGGCTTGGTTCTTCTCTTGATTGTGACTATTTGATATGATTTCTTGTTGGTTTGGTTTCTCTCTTTATTGTGATTGTTTGGTATAGCTAATGATCCTCCCTTTGGCTTCTGCTTCTTCTTTCGCTGCTTCTCTATTTGTTGGTTCTTCTCTTTGATTGTTGCTTCTTCTTTGGTGACATCCCTTTTGTCCCCCTGGCTGTCCAACCACCTCCTGCAATTGTTGATCCTCCTCGTTACCCCTCTCGTCAACTTTGTCTGAGCTCTCTTCCTATAAAGAGGTTGTTCTTGATCCTCTTTGGCAGCAGGCTATGGCAGAAGAACTATCTGCATTGCACAAAACCAATACTTAGGAATTAGTACCTCTTCCTCCTAGAAAACGTGCTATTGGGTCTCGTTGGGTATACAAGATCAAAACTAAGTCTGATGGGTTAGTTGAGTGCTACAAAACACGTCTTGTTGCTAAGGGTTTCTCTCAACACTATGGTTTGGATCATGAAGAAACTTTTGCTCATGTAGCCAAGATGACCCGTATTCGTACTCTTCTTCTTTACAGATTGCTGATTTGTTCACAAAGATGTATTCCATTAAACGTTTTTGTTTTTTAGTTGACAAACTCTTTATGCTCCATGTTAATGCATCGTGAGTTTGAGGGGAGATGTTAGATAATGTTATTATATATTAGTAGTAAGGGTATTTTAGACAGTTATTGTATATTAGTAGTAAGGGTATTTTAGATATTTTTATTCTTTTATATATATACTCATTGTAACCCTGTTAACTCAAGTTTGGTTGAGATATATATGTTATGAAACTCTAGAGTGGTTGTCTCTTGGTTGTCTCTCTTCTTCCTCTTTTCATTGTTAATAATAAAAAATTGGAGAATTTGAGTTCAATCCGAGTAAATGAGAACACAAAATACAAATATAACAATTAATTATATAACTTTGGTTGTTTTAAAAAAAATAAAATAGTGTGAGAGACAAACTATTGAATGGTAGTTTGATCACATATAGAAATATATTTTTTATATTGATTTTATAGTATTGAAATTGAAAAATAATTTTAATATATAAAGATAGGTAAAGAGAAATTATAATTTGTATATTCAATTTTTTGATATATAACTCTTTAATTTTTAAATTTTTTCTAATACATTGATGTATTATTTTATATAAATACTTGTATTATGTAATATTGTCTCCTTTTTATGTCGTTGAGTACAATTTAATGACATTACTCTTTTTATGTAAGGTATCTCAATTGTTATTGATTCATTAAGAAAAAAACTAACACTAATGTCTCAGAATTAAAGTTAAATTTAAATTTGTCCAATTAATCCCAATAATTATGTCACTGCTGAGACAATTATCACCCTAGCAATCAGTATCCTTTGTAGTAAGTGAAGCTCACGGAGACAGGCACGAATTGTACGGTTGTAGGGACGTGACAACTTTGTGGCCGTGGGGACCTGTTACTAGCTACGGGACAAGGGACACTATTGCTTTGCTTCTTTGGATTCTGGTTGAAAATCTTCATCAAATAAATTGATTGCTTCTCTTTAACGAAAAATACATATTTGTAGTTAAAAGACCTGTCTTGAAAAATAAAATATAAAACAAGTGTGGAAATTTAAAAAAGGAAAATAATTGGTGGACATTCATATACTCAATTGACCACTAGAGAGAAATAAATAGACATATTAATGTGATATTTCAATGATGTATAGGAAAATAGTTGTAGAGAAAAAGAAATCATGTGAAATGAGTATAGGGAAGTTAAAATTGTCCACATATCACTACATTTTACAAAAAAACATCTTGTGAAATAGTGTGTATAGAGTAGAAAACTAAAAGAGTTTGGTTTAACGGAAGATACTATATTTTTATAATGTGGTTATTTTAGATTTGAATCTATGTTGAAAAAGATATTCACATTTAGTGTATGATGCGACTCAAATATAATATTTGATAGAGAAATCTGTGTGAAACAAAAATAAAGTAGAAATTGTAAGATTTATGGGTCACATATGTAATTAATTAATAAAGTGTGTTAGGATCATTATATAATTAGCCAATAAACTAGGGGTCAAATAATATATAATAGTTTATGGCTAAAGAGCATAATAATTATGAAAATTAATTGTGTAGATACCAGACGGTTTCTAATTTAATGAGGGGCTGAATTAGTAATACTGCAATTTGGGATATAACTAATAATAGTTATATATAGGGGTAGTGGTCCCCAAGGCAAACACAACAAGACTATCCAGTTTCACAAAACCCTAAAAGAGAAAACTCTCTGGTTCTCTCTATCCCCATCAAGAGAGCAAAGTCTTCAGGGTGTTTTGCTGAGGAAGATCACCCAACCCATTGGCTCTATCATCATCATCCCAGGATTTCATCAATGGCAATTCCCACAGGTACGCTTCCGCCTTTGGTTATTCATCATGTAATTGGCATGGATCGTTGAGCATAATGCTATTCAGGGTTTACCAACAATTGGTATCAGAGCCTTCCATGTTTAATTCATGATGAAGTTCAGTTATTGTCCTTGTTTTAGGATTCAATTTGGGAATTTTGACATGATTGAAAAATTAGGGTTTGTAATTTAGGAATTTTGACCTGATTGAAAAATTAGGGTTTGTAATTTGGGAATTTTTGAAGTGTGTATTTTGGTTTTGTAGTTACAGTAGCTGATTTTAAACATATTAGTTATTAAAAAGTTGAATCGAATATAAATTCAAAAATAAATTATTTGAGGTTAAAAATCAATTTTTTTTTTTATTTGAGATTTGCTGAACACGGCAAAATTAATTTTGTTTAGGATCTCACCGAATTTTCAAATAATTAATAATATTTGAGATTTGCTATACGTTTTTTTTATGCTGTTATAGACTAAAGTCCATGATTCTTGAGTCATAGTGAATATCTTGTCATTCCACTTCATGAATGCCAAACATTACTTGTTAATTGTTTATGTTACTCTGTCCACTAAGTCTAAAATGTCATCGCTTTTATCTGTTTTATTTTAATATAGGATATTATATATCTTACATTTTAAAGTAATAAAGACATATTATAATATTTAATTTTTATACGGTTAGTGTAAAAGGTTTTACACATTCGATAAATTATAATTATTATATGAGTGACTTTATAAATAGTTACAATAAAAATTAAATATTATTAATTATCAAATACTAATGAAACACAATTTATATTAGTGAACAATATTTTTTTTAAATATTGTTTTATTTGGATATAATAAATATATGTTCAAGTCAAGTTTGACATTTTGAATGAGTTAATTGAAACTTGATGTCGCCAAAGTGACATCTCTTGTCTAAATTGCTCGTGAAGAGTGTCAAATGGCTGTGTATATGTTTATTCATGTGGATATTGACCGGCCCAAAGGAAGGTTAATATTTGGCAGAATCACATGTACACCTGCAATGATAAATGTGTGACAATTATTTAGTATACATGTGAGCAGTAAATCGGCCCAAAGGAAGGTTTATTGTTTGACATGTCTTATTGTCAATAGTTGATCGTTGCAACAAGAGTACCACTAGCAGTTGGTGTTACTGTCCAAAGACTTGACACCAATGGTGCACTGGGTATCTTGAGATGGGTTAAATTCCATGATTTGAACATATGTATTTATTTATTTATTGATTTATTTTCCTATAATGTGAGTTTCTAAGTTTCGTTCTTTATTTAATTCACAACATCTATTGCTTCCATATCTGCAAATTTGAGTTCTATTCATGTCCTTAATGGAACAAATTTTAAGGAATGGGAAGAGAACATTCTGATTGTTCTTGGCTGCATGGATCTAGACCTTGCATTAAGAATTGATCGACCCCCTACTCCTAAGGACTCTAGTTCTTATGCGGAAAAATTAGAGTATGAGAAATGGGATCGCTCAAATCGCATAAGTCTTATGATCATAAAGCGTGACATTCCTGAGGTCTTTAGAGGTGCTGTCTCGGATGAGATAATTACAGCTAAAAATTTCCTTGCTGAGATGGAAAAACGCTTTGAAAAAAGTGATAAGGCTGAAACAAGTTCTTTGCTTCAGAATTTAATTTCCATGAAGTATCAAGGCAAGGGAAATATAAGAGAGCACATTATGATGATGTCCAACATTGCTTCTAAGCTTAAAGGACTAAAGCTTGAGTTGTCAGATGACTTACTCATTCATTTAGTATTGATGTCTCTTCCTGCGCAATTCAGTCAGTTTAAGGTGACTTATAATTGTCAAAAGGAGAAATGGACTCTTAATGAGCTCATTTCATTATGTGTGCAAGAAGAGGACATGCTGAAGCAATATAGGACTGAAAGTGCTCACTTTACTAGCATCTCTAAAGACAAGGGCAAAAGGAAAAGAATTGAGGAGCCCAAGAACAAAGTTGCTGCTAAGGGTCCAGAACAAAAGAAGCAAACTAAGGATAACAACTGCTTCTTCTACAGGAGTTCTGGACACGTGAAGAAGGATTGTGCCAAATATCACGCTTGGCGTGTTAAGAAAGGTATGATTCTGTCTTTGGTCTGTTCTGAGGTTAATTTAGCTTCAGTACCTGGAAACACTTGGTGGTTAGACTCTGGTGCAACTACTAACATCAGTGTTTCAATGCAGGGTTGCCTGAACTTCCGAAAGCCTAATGATACTGAAAGATGCATCTATGTAGGAGATGGGAAGAAGGTAGAAGTTGAAGCCATAGGAAAATTTAGATTATTATTAAGTTTCGGTCATTATTTGATGTTAGAAGACACTTTTGTTGTACCGTCATTTAGGCGGAATTTGGTCTCTATTTCTTAATTGGACAAATCAGGATATTATTGTTCATTCGGGAATAAAGAATTTACTTTGTCTTTAAATTCGAATGTTGTTGGAACCGGTTTATTTTCTGGTTATGATAATCTTTATTTGTTGGAAACTGTGGCTAACTATAATGAAACCTTGAGTGTGGAATCACGTGGTACTAAGCAAAAAATTGACAATTTCAATTCAGGAGTGCTCTGGCACAAGCGTCTAGGTCACATCTCTAAAAATAGAGTTGAACGACTTGTGTCAGATGGAATTTTAGATTCCATTGACTTCACAGACTTTAACATTTGTGTAGCATGCATTAAAGGAAAACATACTAAAGATAAGAAATTAGGCGCATATAGAGCTACAAACGTCTTAGAATTGATACATACGGATATCTGTGGGCCATTTCCAACTCCTTCTTGGAATGGTCAACAATATTTTATATCATTCATAGACGATTATTCTAGATATGCCTACCTTTACCTAATTCACGAAAAGTCCCAATCAATAGACGTGTTCAAATCCTTTAAGGCAGAAGTTGAGAATCAACTTAATAAGAGAATTAAAAAGGTCAAATCTGATCGTGGTGGTGAATACTACGGCAGATATGACGGTTCAGGTGAACAACGTCCGGGACCATTTGCCAAGTACCTAGAGGAATGTGGAATCGTCCCACAATACACTATGCCGGGGTCACCCAACATGAATGATGTAGCTGAAAGACGAAACAGAACTCTTAAGGATATGGTAAGGAGTATGATTTGTCATTCCACCTTGCCAGAGTCACTCTGGGGAGAGGCATTAAAAATAGCAGCATACATTCTTAATAGAGTACCAACTAAGGCAGCGGCTAAAACACCTTATGAGCTTTGGATTGGGCGTAAGCCTAGTCTGAAGCACCTTCATGTTTGGAGATGTCCAGCTGAGACAAGGCCTTATAGGCCGAATGAAAAGAAATTTGAACCCCGAACAATTAGCAGCTATTTTATAGGGTATTCAGAAAAATCAAGGGGCTATAAATTTTATGATCCTAATTTGAGAACAATTTTTGAGACGGGAACGGCAACGTTCTTTGAGGATATTGAGTTTGGGGGGAAGATTAAGGTTAAAGATTTTGTCTTTGAGGAAGAATCGGTAACAATTCCAGAACTGATTCTTCCACCAATTGACTTTCCCATTATTGAACAAACTCAAGATGATCTGGTTGTTCAGGAAGAACAAAATCCAGGTCAAATTCAAGATCCTCAAGAACAAGTGCCTCAAGAGCCAGCTCCATTGCGGAGATCCACTAGAGAAAGGAAAAATGCTATTTCGGATGATTATGTAGTATTCATCAATGAGGTAGAGAAAAATGTTGGTATGACGGAAGACGACCCGATCAACTTTCATCAAGCCATGCAAGATTCTCGTTCAGATAAGTGGATCGAAGCAAGGAATGAGGAGTATAAGTCTATGCAAGACAATTCAGTTTGGGAACTTATCCCATTACCTGAAGGAGTGAAACCCATTGGTTGCAAATGGATTTTTAAAACCAAGCGGGATTCCAATGGTAATGTGTAGAGATATAAGGCACGTCTTGTAGCTAAGGGTTATACTCAAAAGGAAGGGATTGATTATAAAGAGACTTTCTCTCCGGTTTCATCGAAGGACTCTTTAAGAATAATCATGGCTCTTGTTGCTCACTTTGATTTGGAGCTTCATCAAATGGATGTAAAGACAGCGTTTCTCAATGGCGACATTGATGAGACAATCTATATGGTGCAGCCAGAAAACTTTGTGTTGGGAGACCCAAAGAATATGGTGTGCAAACTAAGAAAATCCATTTATGGGCTAAAACAAGCTTCTCGTCAATGGTACCATAAATTTCATCAAGTAATTCTCTCATTTGGTTTTGAGATGAATACAGTTGATGATTGTGTGTATCATAAGTTCAGTGGGAGCAGACATATTTTCCTGGTCTTGTATGTTGATGACATACTGCTTGCCACTAACGATATAGGCATGTTGCACGAAACTAAGAAATTTCTATCAAAGCATTTTGAGATGAAAGATCTTGGTGACGCCTCTTTTGTATTAGGAATTCAGATACACCGAGACAGATCTCGAGGTATTCTTGGATTGTCACAAAAGAGCTATATCGATAAGGTTCTCAAAAGGTTTGGGTTACAGGATTGCAAACCAGGGGACACCCAAGTTGATAAGGGAGACAAGTTTAGTCTCAAACAGTGCCCTAAGGGAAGTTTGGAAATTCAAAAAATGCAAAAGATCCCTTATGCTTCAGCTGTAGGGAGTCTTATGTATGCCCAAGTATGTACGCGTCCAGACATAGCGTTCATAGTAGGGATTTTAGGCAGATATTTAAGCAATCCAGGTCTTGACCATTGGAAAGCAGCCAAAAGGGTCATGAGATATTTGAAGAAAACAAGAAACTACATGCTCACATATAGGAAGTCAGACCAGTTAGAGATCACTGGGTACTCTGACTCGGATTTTGCGGGATGCCAAGACAACTTAAGATCAACTTCGGGCTATGTCTTTCTGTTAGCTGGTGGAGCAGTTTCTTGGCGTAGTGCCAAGCAAGGTCTTACTGCTTCATCAACCATGGCAGCAGAATTCATAGCAATTCATGAGGCATCTGACCAGGGCATTTGGCTGAGAAATTTTGTCACGGGGCTGCAAATAGTTGAAGGGATTGAAAGACCACTCAAGTTGTATTGTGACAATAGATCAGCAGTCCTGTATTCTAACAATAATAGGAGCTCAACCAAGTCAAAACACATTGACATTAAGTTCCTAGTTGTTAAAGAGAAGGTACAAAGTGGACAAATATCCATAGAACACTTAAGGACAAACTCCATAATTGCGGATCCGCTCACTAAAGGTCTACCACCCAAGGTCTTTCATGAGCATACTGCTCACATGGGTGTGCTACAGTTTGAGGGATCTTGATTTTTAGTGGGAGTTTCGTCCATTGTGTAATTTATGTTTTATGTTTAATTGTAAAATACAAATACATTGTATTTGGATTTTCTGATCAGAAATAAAGTTTACAATATTCAGTTTTGGTTACTTTGTACATTTAAGTTATGGTATGATCTCATTCAGTAAAGTAGGACCAGTTGAAAATTGACATGCATTGACCAACTTCATGTGATTTTCATGCTACACTTTTCATAATGGGTCTATGTCATTTAGTTGTGTCAGTGCGGGTGATCATTGATGGGTTTAGTTATGCTTATTATGATGAAAGCCTCTTTGGTTCCATGTGCTGATACGATTAATGGACGGGACAATTTGGATTAGGCTCAAGGTAATTATAATGACTTTTTTGACGTCATAAAGTCTAACACACTCCTAAGGATACATGTGTGACCAGTGGGAGATTGTAAGATTTATGGGTCACATATGTAATTAATTAATAAAGTGTGTTAGGGTCATTATATAATTAGTCAATAAACTAAGGGTCAAATAATATATAATAGTTTATGGCTAAAGAGCATAATAATTATGAAAATTAATTGTGTAGATACCAGGCGGTTTCTAATTTAATGAGGGGCTGAATTAGTAATACTGCAATTTGGGATATAACTAATAATAGTTATATATAGGGGTAGTGGTCCCCAAGGCAAACACAACAAGACTATTCAGTTTCACAAAACCCTAAAAGAGAAAACTCTCTGGTTCTCTCTATCCCCATCAAGAGAGCAAGGTCTTCAGGGTGTTTTGCTGAGGAAGATCACCCAATCCATTGGCTCTATCATCATCATCCCAGGATTTCATCAATGACAATTCCCACAGGTACGCTTCCGCCTTTGGTTATTCATCATGTAATTGGCATGGATCGTTGAGCATAATGCTATTCAGGGTTTACCAACAGAAATATCATTGTTCGGATTCACATGAGATGTCGTTGCGCTGTGAATGGCAAATGTCTGATTGCACAGTGAATTGTATAACCAACAAAATGTTATTGCGTTTCCATGCATATTTTGTCGAAGATAATAAAAATGACGTAACTTTTTCCATAAAATCTAGTTCAACTGACAAATGTCGAAATTATTAAATTAGGTATCATGTTTCGGATTTTAACTCGAAACCTCATAGTTGTGTGCGAGTTTATTTATCATTTCATCTATATATGTAAAAAAAAATTACGTAACTTTTGATATGTTTGTGTCTCAACAATCTGTTGAGGTATTTGTTCAAAAAGTTATTTGTGCTTTGTTAAATTGATTAGAAGGTTGCATACTAATTGAGTTATATATTGAGAGTTTTACGTTGAATCAAATAAGATTTGACAAGATGTAAATAAGTGGTGAGTAGTGTTCACAAGAGAGTTTGTGAAATCATGTTAGGCTCAACTCAAATTTTGTGAATTCTAAGAATAATTTAAAAGATAAATTTGCATCTCACTGTAGATCAATTTTTTCATGTTATCAACATCAATAGTGTATATGATGAAATTAGAAGAGATTTAAATTAGAAGAGATACACATCATGCAAAAAAACCTGACAAAAATATATGATGAAATTTACATACATCCTATCAATAAAATAGTTTTAAATTAGTTCAAATCACATGTAATACTAGTAATACTAGTAGAATATCCAATCTTTGGCATTCAAGAGTTGAAACAAGAATATTTTTTGTATGTAATATTCGTAAATGAGTCGTAAATCTTATTTAAGGAATTTAATTAAGTGTTGTTCACAAGTTCATTCAAAATGTTTGTTAAAATAAATTCAAAACAATTGACAAAAAGTGATTCTTCATCTCACCCCCCATATTTTTAGACATAACATGTAAAATACAGTACCAGAAACACTTTTTTGGTAGTCTAATGTACTAAAATTTACACTTCCAGAAGGGAGGCTCCGGTATCCTGACAAGATTTGAGGGCTGCTTGAGCAACTACCTTGACAAAAAGCAACCGGTAGGCCCAAAAATTCTCATTGACTATGGGAGTTCAAACATCAACAAGTCTTTCATCAAGCAGTAACCCATTTTATGAAATATTATAAGTATTATATTGTAGGCGCCGGCAGACCAACCATTTTCAAAAGTTGAATAATTTATTGCTTCTTTCAACCTGAGCAGAAATTTCCTTTCTATTTAAATAGTAGTCACATTCATCTAGTGACACTCATTATCGCTACTCAAAATTATTAAGAAAAGACAAAGGCCATAGCCCATAATTTCAATAAGCAATTCTAGAAGCTTTGTTCTGCCTTTTCTACTTGTAAACAAGCTATTTTATTTTATTTCTTAACACTCCAGATTTCGAGAGAAATGAGTTCTGGAAATTCAAAATACGGTTGAGATATAAAAGTCTGATAATAGATTATTTCACTCAGAATTCGAACTAAATAATGTTTGATCAAAATCTTAATTGAAATTTATTAACCACTTGAGACCAACTAGTTAGTTGAAACTTGAAAGCTAATGAAACAAAACAAACTCTAACTCTTACAAATTAAAAGCCTCAAGACCAAAGCAATATAGTATACATCCTGTTATGTACAACAAGGTAGAGAAAAGGAACATGCATGCATGCATGATATTGGTATGTTACTATGTATAATATCATCACATTCATACCCAGTTAGTTTGTGGAGGACAATGAGAAATCCTGGAATCTGAATGAGACATCTCCAGCTGCACTGTGTCTCTCAAGCTGAGAACTATCACTGATACTAATATCACCTGCATCAGATCCTTCATAGGACAATGGCTGTATCTGTTTCTCATTTCTATGGTGTGACAATTTGACAACTTCAGATGGTAATGGCAACACAGAAGGAGACAAGGATCTCAATCTTGTACTAGTACTTTCAACACTTGAAGTAGCCATTGATCTGTCCCAAAGGAAGACATGAAGGAGAATAGGAACTTTAGTGTGTCGATGCAAGGAGAGTTTCTGGCTCAATGAAACGGTGTCGTAACATCGAATTGCTCCTGTTGAAGATACCATCCATGGAAGCACTCTTTGATTTGAAATCCTTGAAACTACTAATAGTCTAGAAGTTTCTGTTGCTAGTTTGTAGAGATTGCTGAGTCCTGAACGTGTAGCTGGTGAAATTTCTTTACCTTCATCAATAGCTGATGATGAGATGAAAATAAAACCCTGTTGATCACAAAATGGTTAATTAGATGAAACCTTGAAACAATAAAAGAGTATCTTTAGAACAACTTAATAAAGTGGTTATAGTAGTATTTCTATAAGTTATAAGTTGTTTTTATATGATTTATAAGTTATTTTCATTAATTATCATGAATAGCTTATGGAAATAAGCTGAAAACAATTTATGGATATGTCATAAGTCATTTTCATAAACTCTCTTAAAGAGTCTTACAAGTGTTTATGTAGTAGATAAACTCAAAATCAATAGAGAGAGAAACCTCTTCTGTACGACTAATGGCAAAGCCAAGTTTTGTGTCATCATCTCTTAGTTTGATCTCTATTGAGAATTCTCCACCAATTGGAGCATACCATAGTCGAATTGCTCTCACAACACCAATGTCTACTCCGTGATAATCTTCAAAACCATAAAGGCTTGCATTCGCAATATTGCATAAGTCGGATAATGACCCTGCGTTTACGGTGGAAGAAGCTGTCTCTCCAGATATCTGTCGGACAAATAAAATAAGAAATGACAATTAATTCTGATACCGTCTCAAAATTTGAGTTGATTCTAATTCATCATTACAAAACTGACTTGTAAATTGTGGAGTATCAATATAATTTAAATAAGAAAGACCTTGCATCAATTATACAATTCAATTATAAGGAAGACCTTGCATCAATTATATAAAAATAAGAAAGACCTTGCATCAATTATAAATTGTGGACTTATAAACTCTTTTCAATGTGAGATTTGGGTTCTTCTCAATATCATATAAATAACTATGACTGCTGAACTATTTTTCCTTTAAAAGTTTTAACTAGTATAAAAAGATAAGAAAGACCTTGCATCAATTATACAATTCAATTGACAAGTATGCAAAAAAAAAAGATAGGGTAGCTGTAATAAAGGCATTGAATTTGTAACATCCTGCCACAATCAAGTGTGGTTAGGGAATTGATAGTTTACCTTTGTAAGTAGGGACTCAGTTTGAATGTTCATAAAGACAATAGGGACCCCTGAAGCTTGAGCTGCATTAAGCCATGCATTTGCCCTGGCTAGAGTATCCTCCACATCATTGTAGCGTGAAGCTACCCTATCCGAAGCTTTGGGAAGAAGTAATATGGAAAGATAGTTGCTAGAATTTGGAACTGATAGCAACTCCTGCATCCTCCTCTCCCATGGATAGAACACAAATCCATCCTGTAGTCGTGTCTTTGTTAGCTCATTTACCATCCTACTGGTCCTTGAAGCTGAAAAGTGCAGTTTTGTTTTATCATTTGCAGAATTACAAATTAGATGAACATATATATCATAAACTAATAGTCAAAATCTGTAATTGCATTGCTGAACAAATAAAGTAACAGCAAACAATTAGCATACACAAATGGAGAGTATGATGTCATGTAGCAGTACAACTCTTAAAACATAAATTAAGATGAAAACGTTAACTATGCACTTATAGTATCAACGCTTACCATATAAAGTGCTTATGTGTAAGCCACTTCTATAACAAAAAGATAAAATAAAGTTAAATGGTTTTTATATAAGATATAAGTTGTTTTCATAAGTTATCATGGAAAGCTGATGGAAAATCAGTTTATGGACATGTCATAAGCTATTTCTATAAGCTCTTGCAGACATTCTCATAAGTGCTTACAATGTCGGTAGATAAGTTTGAATAACATGTTTTAGAAAATGGAAATAGAACGAGTTTTAGAAAATAAAAATGTTTTCTCAAAGTAAACAAGACCTTAATTATTATTTTATTTTGAGATTTTAAGTGTTTAGAAGCTAATGCAATTCCTCCCAAGACTGCCAGAATCTTTTGAAGTTTTACTGCTAGTTTATTTTTACTTTTTGCTGGTTAGAAGTTTAGTTTGCTATATTTTTAATACACTAGACTAGATTAAAAAAATCTTAATACAGTGAGGCCAGATACTCTATGCTTAAAAGAAAATAAGAAAATTTTAAAACCAAAGGCAAAAACAGCATTATAGAACTGGTTACTGCCAAATGCGTATATTCTGTGTATACATTAAATAAAGGTTAATAACTATAATGTATCATGTATATATCAATAGCTATTATTCAACGTTACTGGATGCCATAAAGCAACGACAATCACAAGTGTACAACTTCTTTACTTTCCTTTTCTTCAAACCAACTAAATGTCCATATCATACACAGAAAGAACTCATGAGTACCACGCAACTCGATGGCTTATCTAGCAAAGTTTTGCAGCTTTTAGTTGAGAAGTTAATTTCTCAAATAAATAAGTTTGGTAGATATTTATGATTCGAGACTTGGGCTACATACAATCATAGTCAGATAATGGCAAAAATCAAGTAACTTGTGATTTGTCGACATAGACACGAATATCAAATACGTTATTGAAACATACACAAATAATAATTTAAAAAAAAAAATAAGTGATTAAATATAACTATATGTGTTAGTAGTTAGTCTCAAGCATCTACGTGTACTGATGCAAGATGCCTTTTATTATGAAGCGATGGTGTAACATTTAAAAAAAAGGGGCATACAAATGAATTTTGTACCTAATAATAAAACTAGGAAGACGTGTTCCTCACATTTGTGTGAGGTTGAGACAAGTACTAAACAAACTACGTGCCAAAAACAAAAGGTAACGGTGTCATTTATGCAAATGAGAGGGGGGTGGGGGATGCCTGAGGATCTATGCAAGACCAACATAACAAGAACGCAGTACCTTGTTCTTGTACTTTTATTTCCTGTGGCTATAGCCGTACTTGTTAGTTGTATGGTGTAACTCATCCAAAAAAATTATTTTACACAAACTAATCTTCAACAACAGGAAAAACATTGTACCAGAAAAGACCAACTGTGTAACTACCATGTGCAGTTGTGCCCACTAACGATTGAATAGACAAATTGGGCCTTCAAATTGTAAGCATAAATCAAATTAATTCCTAAATTTTACAAATTGGCAGATACATCCCTGAAATTGTAAAATACTACTAATCAAAAGAGTCTATATTTAAATTTTTATCCTTAAAGATTATATGTGACATGCTAATTGAATATTTAACTCTTCATGTTGATCTCATATCATTGCCATCGTAACATAGACTAATTTTCCTAAGAAATTTAAATATTTCATGGACTATATTGTCTATAATTAGTCCATGCACAATTACAATTCCTCACAAATTCATCTCTAAGATGACAAAATTTCATCGGCAAATTTGTCCTCAAAAAGATGACATTGATGTGAGAAATCAATATAACATGGTTTCTATATATTCGAAAATAATTTACCAACACATTCATTCTTTTCATTTAACCTCGAAACAAAACACACAAAATTAAAATTAAAAAATCATGCTATATGCAGAATAAGATCATTAATTAATCTAATGTTATAAACACTTAATTTGCAATATTAAAGTCGTCGCAAGAAAGTCACGTAAGCAAAATAAAACTTGAAATTCAGGAGAACAAATTAACTTGGAGATGCTAAGTTGAAGTCAATCACTCAACTATTCAATTTCAATGAATGTAGCACGAAACTTCAAATTAAATGTGTCTGAGTGTTTGATACTATCCATACACATATGGTTATATTGATAACTTCTATTTTTTCAAATGATTATGAGAATCTTGTGATATTTGTGTTAGTGATTGATAGTTTTGAACTTGAAAAAGTAAAATTAAGAAGTAATAGTACCTTGAAGTTGTAAGCACTCAGGTTCAGTTCGATCCAAAAAACCAACAAGGTAATTAGGATCAGTAATAGACCTAAGAACATAGTTGTTCTTCTTTCCAGAAGAATCATTGGGAACAATACAAGCCTGCAACTCAATGAACTCATCAATTCCACGGCGAACTCGTACAAGGATAGAAGTGTCTTTTTTCTTATAAGCTTCTAGAAGGATCTTGTTGACACCGCTCTTACCATTCTTAAAAGGCGATTTGAACCGAATCAGTGAGTTAGCTGAGCCTCCAACTCGGAGCTCTTCGACTATATCCCCGGTTTGAAGCATATCGGTTTTCCATTCATCCGATTTCGAATTTCCTTTGAAACATTCGATTGATAACACTTTTGTGTCTCGTGATGGTGAGTCTGAAGAACTGCTCTGTGACGAAGTTCGGTCCATGGTCATTTTTTTCTTTCTTTCTTTCTAATCACGCTTCTTTTATTGTTTCTTTTATTTTTTTTTGATTTGGTTTTAGTAATTAATAATTTGAGCTTGTATGGGAGAAAGTTAGAGGGTATTGTATTTGAGAAATGATATTGGAACACAAATCCAAACACAAATACAAACACAATACATATGGGTCCCACACATTCTCTCACTTCATTAAATTTCCCCCCTTTTTTTACTTTCTCCCTTTTTTGTTTTTACTTTCCCCCCTTTTTTTACTT
Organism: Cicer pinnatifidum; assembly: GCA_037974775.1. Lineage (NCBI taxonomy): Eukaryota > Viridiplantae > Streptophyta > Magnoliopsida > Fabales > Fabaceae > Cicer > Cicer pinnatifidum. The sequence continues at coordinate 63,033,367 of JBBPBR010000003.1, forward strand.
TCTCTTTTTTCAGATTTTTTGTTTGGTCTTCCTCTCCAAAAATAAACACATTCATCTTTCCTTTCTTCCATTTCCTCATTTTCCATTTATTTACAGATTTTAATCAAAAAATTTATGAAGTAACTTGAGCAACTTTATCTCCTCACTTGCAAGGTAACTTTATCTCCTCATTTCCTCATTTTTCCATTTATTTACACGTTTTCTGGGTTCATAGCTGATTTTTCTGCTTCTGGTTAATAATATAAACATTATTGGTTAATGAAGTATCATATGTGGTTAATGACTTATTTTTGTCTAAAACTTAGGGCTGTGAACTATTAATCAATCATGTTAATTATTTTTGTCTAAATATTAAGTTTCATCACTTTTAATCAATGATGTTAATCAGATTTGAAATATTAAGTTTCATATTATGTGATTAGTAGTGTTTAAATTATGGGTTTTTCTGATTTTTTGTTTTTGGTTAATAATGTAAATATTATTGGTTAGTGAAGTACAATAGGTGGTTAATGATCAGATTGAATTATTTTTTGTAGTTTTTGTGTGACATTTGCGCTATCAATTGAAACTTTATGGATTGTGGTACTATTGAAGATGAAGGTATCAGGGTTGAAAACCTTGATGATGATGACAACACATGTTGTTGGGAGCCTGCAATAGGGATGTGTTTTTCTTGCTTAGAAGAAGTCAAATCATTTTATGAAGAGTATGCTTTGAGAAAGGGTTTTGGGTGGAAGATTAGATCTTCAAGAAAAGGGCTAGATGGGGAGCCCTGCTACTTAATTTTATCATGCTCAAGAGAGGGGGCTAAAGTGTCAAAAATTCCGTGTACGTTAAAAACACTTCCAAGTAAGGTAAATAATTGTCCTGCCAAGATTGTTATTAAGTTGGATAAAGATGGATTGTGGTACATTACAAAATTTGAACCCGATCATACTCACGTGACAAGTCCTACAAAGGCAAGGTTGTTTAAAGCTAACAAGAAAATGAATTTGCATGTAAAGAGAACAATACAAATCAATGATGATGCAGGAGTGAGGATCAACAAGACATTTCAATCTCTTGTTAAAGATGCAGGAGGACATGAAAACGTACCATTTTGTGAAAGAGACGTGAGGAATTATGTTAATAAGGAACGACGCGCAATAGGAAAAGAAGGTGATGGAAAGGCCTTGATAAGCTATTTCTGCCAAATGAGGGAACAAAATTCAGATTTTTTCTATGACATAGATTTGGATGATGATTTTCACGTAAGAAATGTGTTTTGGGCCGACGCAAGAAGTAGAGTTGCTTATGAATACTTTGGAGATGTTGTGACTTTTGACACAACATATTTGACTAATAAGTATGACATGCCTTTTGCTGCGTTTGTTGGTGTCAATCACCATGGTCAATCAACATTACTTGGATGTGGACTGTTGTCAGGTGAAGATACAGATTCATTTGTATGGCTTTTCAAATCATGGCTTCGTTGTATGCTAGGAAAGGCCCCTCTAGGTATTGTGACTGACCAATGCAAGGCTATGAAAAATGCCATTGAGTTAGTCTTTCCTACAACTCGTCATAGGTGGTGTTTATGGCATATAATGAAAAAAATTCCTGAAAAGCTCGGTCAATATAGTGAATATAAAAAGATTAAGTTTGCATTGAAAGAAGCAGTTTATGACACAGTCACAAAAGAGGCATTTGAAGAAAAATGGTGTTCTTTCATCGAAAAATTTGAGCTTCAACAAAATGATTGGTTGAATGGATTGTATAACGAACGTCATAGATGGGCACCAACCTTGCTAAGGAAATACTTTTGGGCAGGTATGTCTACTACACAGCGAAGTGAGAGTATACATTCTTTCTTTGATGGTTATATCAATTCAACCACAAGTTTAAATCAATTTGTAAAACAATATGATAATGCTCTCAGAAGTCGAGCAGAAAAGGAATTTGAAGCAGATTTTAATTCGATGGATACTACAATTTCTTGTGGGTCAAACTCGTCAATTGAAAAGCAATTCCAAGGTGAATACACTCATGCCAAATTTAAGGAAGTTCAAACAGAATTTAGATCTAAAATGAATTGTGCTGCTTCCTTGTATAATGTGGAGGGTTCCTTTGCTACATACCATGTGTTGGAGGAAGTTTCAATTGGAGACAAACCAAAAGAGCGTGTCTTAAAAGTTGTGTTTAATCGAGAAACTAATGATGTCAACTGTGAATGTTCGTTGTTTGAGTTTAGAGGTATTTTGTGTTGCCATGTGTTATCTGTGTGTACTCAAGAGAGAGTTAAAAATGTGCCAGAGAAGTATATCTTAACAAGGTGGAAGAAAAATATTAAAAGGAAACATTCATATATTAAGAGCAGTTATGGTGTGAAAGAATTGAAGCCACAAATGGACAGGTTTGACAAATTGTGCAAGCATTTCTATGAAGTTGCTGAAGTAGCTGCAGAATCTGAAGATGCGACTAAGGCACTCCATGAAATATTGCATCAATATAATTCTAATGTGCCCACCATGGATACTACAATTAACAAGGTTAAAAAAAGTTCTATTGATGCTTCAAGTCCAAACAATGATAATGAAATTCACAGTCCTTTGCGGGTCAAGCGTAAAGGTCGTCCTCCATCAAAAAGAAAAATATCTGTAGTTGAAAAAATCGTAAAAAGGTCAAGGAATCAAACCAATCAACGCCATAACAGAGAGACTACCTTTGTAAGTTTTTTTCGTCCAGAAATTAAATATCCATCCATCATGTACATATTATATTAAAGTATTTCTTTTTTGTTTATTTAAATTTGTAGGAGAACAATACTGAAAGAGTGAGAAGTCATAATGAAAGTAACATCTGCATAGAATCATCTATTGAAGCTATCGAAAGTAACACATTGGTTCGTATTTGAATTTATGAATGAGTGTGTGATTGTATTATTATATGTAAGATGGTTGTATTATTATATGTAAGGTATGTAAGGTTGTGCTAACTTATTGTATGTTGTTGTTCAGGTTGGAGGTAATACATCATTCTTGGATCTTTTGTCACAATTCAGCACAACTATGTGATAAAATGTAAATATTTTATCAATTTTTTATATGACATTTTGTTGCAACAAACAGTCAAGTAAATGGATTGTATGATAATCATGTATGTGTTTATCACATTTGTCACTTTTTTGTCATTAATGGATTTTAACAGAATGTTTGGTCATTTTTATCAGACAAAATATAAATCGGGTTAATGGCGTAAATGAACATGGTTAATATTGTGAACAACTTGGTTAATGAATTTGAACTGAAACATTGGGCATTCTAATCAAACAAGATATAAATCTGGTTAATGAATAAAAACAATATTGTTAATTCCTTGCACAACTTGGTTAATAAAGTTTAACATAATGTTTGGTCATTTTTATCAGACAAAATATAAATCGGGTTAATGGCGTAAATGAACATGGTTAATGTTGTGAACAACTTGGTTAATGAATTTGAACTGAAACCTTGGGCATTCTAATCAAACAAGATATAAATCTGGTTAATGAATAAAAACAATATTGTTAATTCCTTGCACAACTTGGTTAATAAAGTTTAACATAATGTTTGGTCATTTTTATCAGACAAAATATAAATCGGGTTAATGGCGTAAATGAACATGGTTAATGTTGTGAACAACTTGGTTAATGCATTTGAACTGAAACCTTGGGCATTCTAATCAAACAAGATATAATTGCATCAATATAAATCTGGTTAATGAATTAAAACAATATTGTTAATTCCTTGCACAACTTGGTTAATAGATTCGAACTGAACAGAATGGTCATTCTTATCATACAAAATATAAATCTGGTTAATGGCTTTAAGTAACATGGTTAATATTGTGAACAAGTTGGTTAATGAATTTAAAACCAATTTGAATGTTTGAAGGTGGAAATGATTTGTCAATAATTAAACTTAACTTCAGCAAATTTTCAGCAAATTTGAATTTTCAGCAAACTTAACTTCAGCAAATTTGAATTACATAACTTCATAACTTCATCAATTTTTACACAACTTAATCAACCAAATCTAAATCCTTACTTCATCATAAAGAAAGAAATAAATAAAGTTCATTCATATTTGTTCATAAAAGCATAAAGGAAAACTACAGGCAAAAAGTGCAGTTCAAATCCCACCAACTACATCGCTATAGAGAACCCCCCACATACTCAAAATATCATAACACTTATTTTTTCTTCTTCTTCTTCTTCTTTTCATCCAGATTTACAAACGGACTTTGATTGACTACACTTTTAACTCGATTCCTTGGTTTATCTTTCATTCTCGTAATTATGTTTGACGTTGCTTTTGCTGAACTGTCCACGTTAGGCTCACATGCGACTTCATCCCCAACATTCTCAAAAGGGGTACTAATTTCCACCTCATCTGTTGACAAATAGTATGTTATTAACAAGTCTAATTGCATATCATAAATATTTGATAAACAAAAAAATTCAATATTTATACCATCAAATTCATGATCGGATTCATGCATTGGTTGGCGTTTACACAATTCTTCTTTCAACCATTTTACCTCACCCTCAAGAATCGAAATCTTCTCTTGGGACTGCCTATTCTCCGCCACCAATCGTTGATAATCAACATAACGTACAGTTTGATTTTCTTGTTCATGCAATGCTTCATTTACCATGTCAAATTCAAGTTCTTCATTTGTGGCAGTTAACTCTTCAATTATCTTGCAAAGCGAAAAACAATTGAAACACACATTATTATTAAATAATTTATACAATCAAATAATATAAATGCTTACCATGTTATTTTGAAATGCTTTTAATATTGTTTTCTTCTGACACTGTAAGATTGGCCAATTCAAAAATCTTGGAAAACTAAACTTCGGAACAGATGCTTCACCCAATGACAAGTGGTTGAACGCCCAAATCTAAAACAAATGTTAATGACTTAATAGATGTATTTTAATTTAAAGACAATACAAGATAGAAGATAGTGACACAAAACGATATTAAATATATACCTGTAGGACAGCTGCACAACCTGTTATATGTGTTTGCGAATCTACCTTCCCCTCTTTCAACACAATTTCAATCCTACTTAAACTTTCAACTAAAACATTATACACCGCAACACCCCAATTGTAGCTATGCAGAGACTCTAGATCATCAAGTATTTTAATATAACGAGTATTTACTCGATTTCCTGATTGGGGAAAATAGAACTCGCCAAAGGCGAGGAGTATATAAAGTCTACAAAAATTGACTTTGTGCATACGACACATGTGAAGCAACATACCAATCATTTCACAAGTTACTTCTTTTCCTCTAAACAATTGTAATGTATCGCATTCCTCATTTTCATATTCTTTCAAAGACTCACCTACTATTGGTAGTCCTAAAGCTAAACATACGTCACTTGGAGTAAAATTAACTATTCTACCTCTAATCCTAAATCCCCCACTACGTCCATCCCATCTACTAGCCAACTCCGACAATAAAGCACCAGAAATTTGTAAATTTTTTGGCATATCTAAAACCCATTTGAATGGAGTTGTCATAATTTGAGTTCGATTTGCATTTGTCAAATGAATGTTGATTTCATGCAACAAATTTGGTAAACATGCATGTCTCGCACGTATCTGAAAAGTATTGAATATATGGTTAATATTGATAAATAAATTGAAACAATACAAATACAACTAATATATAAATTTCTTACATTTTTTTCATTTGTCGGTGCCATGTCTTAAAGCATCAAAACTGTATAAAAATAAATACCAACATTTAAAAACTCAAAATAGAAACATAGAAGTAAAATAAATTTGTGTCTGAATTCGCACGCTGTTTGTAAAATAAATTTTTTTTTACAAGTTTGCTATTTGTCATCTATTAAAAAATATATGATTATATTATAAAACCTATTAATAGTGAGAGCAGATTTTTTCAATAAATGGTATACTATCAAATTCAAATTTTATAAGTTTCTCTCTCATGAAACAGAGAAAACAATGTAGTAGCCACTCATTTGGTTGAAAAAAACTTAGAAGTAAAAATAATAATAATAATAATACCGACAAAGACAAAAATAGAAACATAGAAGTAAAAATAGAAACTCTAGAAATCAAAAAATCATAAAGGAAGAAGCTAAAATAGAAACCCTAAATCAATAACTAAAAATGGAAACGAACAAGCCAAAATAGAAACCCTAAATCCTAAACAGAGAAGTAAAAATAGAAACCCTAAATCAATAACTAAAAACCCTAATGATATGGAAAAGTAAACTTACAATGACTTAATAGGGCGAAACAGAGAAGAACAGCGAAACAGGATCGGCGAGGCAAAATGAAACCAGATCGGCGAGGCAAAATGAAACCAGATCGGCGAGGCAAAATGAAACCAGATCGGCGAGGCAAAACGAAACAGGATCGGCGAAATAGAAGATTGGTGAAAACGGCAGAATGATGGAATGGTGGAACAGAGAAGATAGTGAAGAAGAGAGAAGAGAGAAAGAGAGAAAGTGAAGAAGAGAGAAGAGCGAAACAGAGAAAGAGAAGAAGAGAGAGAAGAGAGAAGAGAGAAAGAAAGGGTTTTCTGCAGGAATGGAATAAAATTTCGTAAAATGACTAAAATGTCCCTAAGTGTATATACGTATTTATTTTTGTATACGTATACGGTATATGTGTTTGTATTTGTGTTTGGATTTGTGTTCCAATATCATTTCTCATTGTATTTTTGTTTCTCTTAGTGTGGTGTTGTTAAATGTTAATTATGGTACCATTATGAGAAAGTTTTTATGGAGGTAGTTGAATTCAGGAAAATTACGCAAATGTTATAATGATATTTTTTAAGAATGCATTCACACTATCAGTGTAAAATAATAGATGAAAATTGTTTATTATAAAAAGGCAACAATCACTGTCGCATGTTGGTAAAGTATTCATGTTTGAGTTTATGCAGTATGTATTATTATTTTTATTACTACATTTTGTATTTATTATTTATTATCTATTATCATATAACAATGTATTTGTAATGTGGCAATCTCTCATTGAACCTGGAACATTAGGTAACTAATAGTTTAGTTTCTAAGACACAAAAAACATTTTTTCAGAAACACGGAGCAAGAGCTCGAGCCCCTGTAAAAGCCGTGTGTACCTCTGTCTCTGGTTATACTAATCAAATGGGAAAAGTTAAATGTTTTGTTGAAATATGTGATTGTGATTTACGTGTAAAACTTTTTTATAAGTTAGTACATGTCATTTCTTTTTCATTTTTTAATGATGAAGGAATTAGAAAGTTGTTGTTTGCCTGAATGTGTATGTCGGTAAGAAATTGAAGAAAATATTAAAAGATATACTAGTGATCACTATTTAACATTAGAAGCCAAAAAGTCAATAAAATTAGCTGAGGTGTGGAGTGGGAATCCAAGACCAACTCTTGCTTGACTCGCACTTAATAGTAGTACTGTTTATAAATTATGTGACTTATTATTATGATTTTAATTCCTAGGCGTTCATATTTAGACTTCACATTTACAGTGACAATTTTTAAATTAAATAAAATGTTTACAATTTTAAATTAAATTAAATGGTTTACAATTTTTAAATTAAATTAAATGATTCACATTTACCTTGTGTAATGCTGATGTTAACTTCTTCTAATATTTGAAAAAATGTTCCTAACGTATTACACTATTTTTAAAAATATTATAAATGCATTTGATGTTATGGGTGATAAGAAGTTTTCAAAATAAATTTCTGATTTAAACTTTAGAAGATATTGAGAATTACAAAATCAATATATGCACACAAGTCATCTTGACTTTTCCATTGTGTTTTGTTGACATATAGAATGGTATGTGTCAAATGAAGATTAAACATGTTACAAAACAAATCTAAACAAGTGAAAAATTCATCACAAGACAAAATAAATCCAAAGGCACATGACTGACATCCATTAAAGTATTGGACACCTTTTTGTAACTGGTATGTTCCTATTTTTTAGGTGCAGAGTGTATCAAACCAATTTATGAATAAAAACTAACTCCAAGAAAATCGGATAACTCATCCCAAACATTCTAAAAAAGTCATGCTAGTATAGTCTTTTCACAAATTGTGCAACATTAATCAATTAGGTAGTTATTATTAAAATAGACCTATTTTATGTGTCAGACTAATCAATTAGGTATTAAATTTAATCGATTAATTAGTGATTTATTTGATCAGGTTCTTGAACGAATCAATTATCGTGCTATGCAGATTCAATAAATTTTGTTTTATAAATATGGATTTTATTTCAATCATTATCCAAACAATAGTTCATGATCTAGTGATTGTTTTGAAACATGCAATTAAGAAACAATCAAACATAGTTCTTTAGCCTGTGTGTGCGCACGTCAAAAATAGATAAACTAGGCGGCTACAGTGGCACACCACATGTATTCGTCCATGAGTAAGAAGATATTTTCCTCCAATATACTAGTCTCCAAAATCCCTGAGGCAATGGGATTTGACACTGACGGAAAAGATAAATTTGACGAGAAGGAAGTCATTAGCTACTTTGAACAATGGACATTGAGTCACACGCAAATCACCAAATAGGATGATGTATTGTATATTATGTACTATGAACGTTGTAATTGATACCACTTTACCTTGATCACCATACAAATGGAGTATTAAAAGGGGTTCCCGCCCATCTTTTGTAGGTATAACAAAACACACACAATATATATATATATATATATATATATATATATATATATATATATATATATATATATATGTAAATTCAAACATTTTATATTAAAAAATTTGATCTTTGTTTTTAAATCAATTCATGTGAATTAATTGAATTTTTAAATGATTTTTTACAGACATATTTAGAACTTTATAATAATATACCTTAAACAAATTTAAAATATTTTTGAGAAATAAATTTATCAATCAATTCATTTGTTAATAAATATTTTTGAGAAACTTTTGTTTAAAAAAAATTAAAAACAAATATAATATATTATAAAAAAAATTATTTAACCTATATATATTAATCACGTTCAGAGACTAGACCTGTTAGAATCACCACCTTAACTTTTTAGGTAACTTAGTAAGTTAAGCACCACATCCATTAATTACCACACTCATCGACGATCATAAGAAAAGCACAATGAAATCAAACTTTAATCAAATGACAAAAACTTAAAAAACATTTAAAAACACCTGGCCCACCCTTTCACAATATTCTCCACCTCATATAAATACTTACACCCACATTTCATTCTCACTAATCAGAACACCATAGCATTAGCACGTTTTTCATCTAATTTCCAAACCCTAAGCAAATTCTCACATTTTCCAATTTCAAATGGCTAGTACCAAACAAACCGCAAGGAAGTCAACAGGAGGAAAGGCTTCAAGGAAGCAACTCGCCACCAAGACTGCACGCAAATCTGCCGGCAAATCGACGGAGTGAAGAAATTAACAAAAAAATTTATTGAAATACAACATTAACTAGTTAATAAAATAAACAATGCATATGTATTTGTAATTTTAATATATTAAAATCACGTTCACGAATTAAAATTGATGTTTACTTAATAATTTTCTTCTGAATATATTTTATTATTTTGATTAGTAATTTGGCTAATTGGGCTGGGCTGACAATGTGGGCCAAAGCACATATTTTATTATCGGCCCATTTAATTGGCGGGAAGTTTTTTAACGTCGTTTAAGAGTGGGATTTTTTTGCTTTGCAGCTTGATGCAGTTTGCTTTTGCTTCAAGGAGTATATATATAAGCGTAGTTTATGCGTAGAGCGCGCGAAAATGGATAAATATTTGGTTCCGCAAAACCCCTTAAAAGAAAGGGTTCATCCTCGTCGTAGGTAATTTTTTAAAAAAATTTATTTTACTTGTTTTGGTATTTAATCCATGTTAATGGCTATTGTATTGGTTGCAATTGAAGGTTGCGTTGGAAGAGAAGTATGATTGAACTTAATGCGAAGTTTGATCCCAGTTATCGTCATGAGATGATGAACTTGCTAATGCGTTCGTATTCTGATGTGCGGTTCTGTCTAGTTTTTTTTTTTTTTTTTTTTTTTTTTTTTTTTTTTTTTTTTTTTTTGTTTGGTTTTTAGGTTTTGATGGATTTACTTTAATTTTGATGTGATTCTTAAATTTTGTGAAGGTTGGAGTGTTTCCGCACTTGTACCAAACGGATAGTGGGGAGCCTTGCTGCTCTAACGTATGTATATTGATAAATGTGTGTATAAGTCACCTAAAATGTTTTAATTTAATGTTTTATTTTGGGGATTGTGATACAGCTCAATCGAATTCTTGGCGAGACAAGTTACGAACTTAATTTTCCATTGAGAAGAAGGTAAATTTTGACATTTTGCTTTCATGGAGGATAAAATAAGGAGAAACTTGTTTAACTTGTGATTTTAGATGGGTTAGAAACTTGTGTAAGAAGAAGGTAATTTTTGACTTTTTTGTTTAAGAAAGTAGTTTAAAAATGAGATAGTAAGGTAACCTGCCCTATTTGACACAGACCAAATTAACATATCATTTTTAACACAGACCAAATTGTCATGTGTCGGTTTTAATAAGTTGGCAGCATAGTGGGTACAATGCTGTCAAATATTGGCACCATGGTGGATTGCGGCGACATATTTTTTGACAACTGCCATAGCCAATTTGTGAAGGACAGCACCACCGTAGCATTTAATGATGATGGCTTAAAATGGTGGATTTTTGGTCTTCTGCCATGGTTCACCATCTGTATTTGATAACAATGAGTGGATAGACATGTTTTGCAAACCATATATGTGGGGGGTAGTAGTATTGGCAATGACATTGATGCGGAAGAGCTAATGCGTTCGCAGTGGTATTGATGGTTTAAAGTAAGCATAAAAAATTGATAAAATCAAGTTAGAGAAAATATGAATAACTTACATGTATTCTGAACTTTTTAGTTCAACAAAAGATAATGCAAAACAAGTTTTCCTATCAGTCAAAACTCTTAACATATAATCAATCGTCTTTTAAACATTTTCGATTAAAGTTGTTTCTTAATGCATAATATATGTAAGTTAATCTGCAATAACATATGCAGAAGGTATTTGTATATTTAAAGTTTTTAGTAAGTTAATAAAACCTAGCCACACACTTGTAGTTTTAGCTATGAAGCTAATATGTAATCAATAAAATTGAACCAGCTACATGAAGATTGGTATTTCAATCAACTTGAATTTGGTCTAAGGATACTCTACACTTTCTACTTTATGACAATAATGTAAAACAGAACTGTGTGAACTGATTTGTTTATTCTTCCTTGGAAAAGAAGAGTCAGTAATTAGCAATGGCATGGACTGTTGGACATGTAATTTTCCATTAATGTCGCTTAACTTTGCATGTTGCTAGTGAATTGTCTCTACAAATGGCTTACATTTGTTTGTTAACAGGAAAGGCGTATCTTCTATCGACTTTGACAACAAGGTAAATTCAATTTGGTAAATGATAATAGTAAAAGTTTAGTTGTATTTGGGTTAACTTAATGATTTTGATTGTTTCACATGTTTGAGGACATGTTAATCCTCTGTTTATTTTCATTTGTTTCACTTTTTCTAAGAATGAACTATATTTATTGGACGCGTGTCAATATTTAGTCACTAAAGTGCTTTTGCTTGAGTATCTTATTGTCATTGTGAAGAATGTTCAAATTTGGTAAACCTGATTAGTCTCACCCTGTGTTTTCCCCCCTCTACTTTTTATATTTTTTCTAGGGAATATACTTGGCGTCTGTCACAAAATCAGGGTGCTTAACGGTTCATGACTTTGAAAGTCTTTATTGCCAGACAAACAAATTAACTTGTAAGTTCGGCTTTAGAAAATATGTTTTGTTGCATAACTAATGTTGTGAAACCTCATTTTTAGAGTAATGCAATAATGGCATTCGTTTCAATATCTTTTGAGTTTTGAACAAACTATCGACTCTTAGGATTTTAGGGTATTAGTCTAGAATTTAAGTGTTCCATGAGCAATATTCCTATTTCCTGCATCCATTAGTCTTGATGAATGCATGCACTATTGAAGAAGTAAGTTTGCTTATTCTGCTTCCACTTGAGTTCATTTCCTTCTATATATACTGCTTATACTTTGTGTCTTTAAACAGTGACCACCTTAGGCAGAATCATAATAGTTGTTTGCATGTGAACTTTTATGCATTGGTTTTGTCCACTTCTAGACTGTGTTTTAAAAACTAGGTGCTATTTCCATTACCATGATTATAGAGGCTTCAAAAATGGGAATTTGATTTTCTTCCAAATTTGTTATTTGCTTTTGTCTGTCTCAATAATTCTCATTATTTATAAAGTGGAGTTAAATTTGTGAGTTGGATTTTTTTATACCTTTTTACCATGCCTACGAGAGAGTAAGGAAAAAGCATTTGGGACCTCCCATTTTTAGCTCTCACTGTTGTACTTTTTAGGTAGCTTCATATATGTTTTTTCATTGGATAGAGAACAATTTCAGATGTAGTGGCAATGATTGTTTACACATGCTTTTATGTTTACTGTGATGGTAGGCTTGCAAGAAGATGAAAGCAAACTTTTACTGCATCTCTCACCTGATCGACAACTTGATGTTGTCAAATGGAATCCTCTTAACCAGAATGAGGTTTAAAGAGAATTAAATTACCGTCTTACTTGCATTGTATTGTGAAATTTGTATTATCAATTATTATTTCCAAATAATATCCACCAAATATACTATGTCATATACTTCACTTTATCTTTCTAGTTTTGTATTGTTATTCGTGGAGGAAAGTATTTTTATATGTTTTCTCAATATTTTTATGAAATAACAACGTCTGCTAGTGCTTGTGCATTTTTATGCGAGACATGTGATTTGTCAATTTTATTGAAATATTTTTGTTGTTACAAACAAATTGAAATTTTATTTTCCCTTCAATTTAAACTTTGCCATTTTCATTTCAGGTTCTTTGCGCCTCTTTGAAACGTAATGTACTGCTCATATTTGATGTTGCATATTTGTTGTCAGAACCAATAGAAGTAAGTTTCCATTATAATCTTTTGTTACACTCTCCTGTTAAATCTAGCTTCTGCTCACATTAATATGCCAAGACTATTTTCTTTCAAAAATCATTTGTTTCTACTATGATACTTGTTGCTCCATCAAATTCAGTTGATACCATTTTTTTTATTGCGTTATGCCATTGCTATTAAGTGGTGCCCTGTCTTCTATATTTTATTTTTTGTTAAAAATAGCATGCTGCACCTTTTTCAACTTTGATCAAATCATCATCACCTTAAAATAAAGTGCACAGGAATAAAACTATGCAAACCAGATCTCATGGGTCCTATCTATACAAATGAACGAGAAACACAGTATAAATAAATTAAGCTCCCCTCAGAAACAGACACATATTATAGGACATCTATCTTTTCACATTATCACATGCTGCTCATCTTCATGACTTTTGAGGGATATATGCTAATTGCCAAGAACAAGTATATTTCATATCTTTGCTAGTCTAAGCAATTTTTTCATCCTTAATTGACATGATACAGGTGTTACGTACAAGGCATACCGCCACAGTTAATGGATCCAACATACCCATAGGTCTATCTGATGTTGCTTTTGCATCAAATGACACAAGGTAAGTGAGCCTTAATTTAGAGGAGATGTTTCGTTTGCTTACAAGGGATGATGAATTCTTAATACAATGCAACTTATTCTTATTAATAAGATGCCTAAACATATATATTAAATACTTATGTTGGGATATAGTTTTGTCCTTTATTTTTGTTGTGACTGATTATCATGATCTATCCTTAGGCATGACTGACATACATGCTACTAACTCAACACAATTTGCCTGAAAAGCTCAACCCATGCATTTCTAAACAAAAAAGCTTCCAAAGTATTCATTCCATATAACTCGATGTGCTACTTTGTCACCCTATAATACTCAAATCTTTATCAAGTCCATTTTTCTAAGTTCATCTAGATTTTTAACTTCAGTAGAAACTGCAAGGTGCTAATCATGACAAAAAGTCACCGAAATTTCTACGAGTTCTTATGTCCCGATCTTTAAAGGACTACTCAACTCGTGGGTGTTAACAAATATTTTTCCTTTTTAAATAATTGTTTTCATTTTTATTTTTATTGTTGTGAAAAATTGCAGTAATGATAGGTTAACCAATGCTGACATGTCCAAATCTTAACGTTTGAATAAAGGTTCACTCTAAGAATTTTAAGGTACCTGTGAGCTCATAGTCCTTATGTGAGCCAGGGGATCACCTCAGATTTCAAATAGAGACCTGTATAGCTTTCTTTTTCATGATATTGTTGTGTATTTTCTCTAGACTAATAACCTGTTGGAGAAAGGCATTGGCACGAGGAGTGTTTTTAGTAAGACTCGTTGATTATACCCAAACCAGATAGCTGAGTCTAAGTATAATTTTACTCTTGATAATGATTTTTATTCTGTGAATTCATCAATTATGTCTGTTACTATGCTGTTCTTAATCTGCTAGGAAATTTAACAGGATATTTGGTTCTGATACACATGGTACAATTAATGTTTGGGATAGAAGAGTAAAGAGTCTACCTTGCCTCGAACTTACATCTACTTTATTTGGTACCCTTAACAGCATCCAGTTAGATGCAGAAAATCAGGTCAGGAATTATTTGTTTAGTCTATTCAGTAATCTATCAATTCTCTTCGAACACTAATGAATTTGTATATTTTTGTCTTGGATCTAGTCATTGAAAGCTTTTCTAAAGTCTTGTTTTTTCTTCTGTATTTGAGGGTTCTTTCCTAAAGTTAAGCAGAGGACCAGTGACTAATCAGGGAACTGGTCTTGGCTTGGCAGTATTTAATTATATTAGCCCAGAGCAGCTATTTAGGCAGTTGAAGTTTGAGATAATGGAACTGAACATTATATAAATACAAATCCGATACAGTTGCATTATAGACTTTTAGCCATATTTTAAGTGATAAATCATGTATGGATGATAAAATACCCACTTCAGTTGGCCAAATGTCTAAATATTGTAGTTCGTGTGAAGCAGATGTAAATTAATAATATGTAAACAGAATATACAAGTTTTTGGCTGCTGGGCACAGGTGAAAATTGTACCATATTTTGGTGATTTTAATTTTTAATACTAGTGAAACTGCACACTGTTCCTGGTCCACCTTGATAAAACTGCACTAGCATAACCGATGCAATTGCATCAGGTTTTGG
The DNA here is from genome assembly GCA_037974775.1 of Cicer pinnatifidum. NCBI lineage: Eukaryota > Viridiplantae > Streptophyta > Magnoliopsida > Fabales > Fabaceae > Cicer > Cicer pinnatifidum. The sequence continues at coordinate 63,048,632 of JBBPBR010000003.1, forward strand.
TTTTAACGAGTTTAAGCATACCTTTTTGATTGTGTTTGCCGTTTGGTCAACAAAATAGTGAAATTATTAACACTGATTATTTGTATTTTTTCCAGATTATTTTTGGTGCTGGGAGGCATGGGATTGTATATGTGTGGGATATTCGTGGTGGAAGAGCATCTGCTACTTTTCTAAGTCACAAAGAGGTTATTTCTGTACTAAAGTGTTTTTATCTTACAAATATGTTCTACGACTCTGAAAATAAGTAATGAGTCAAGGCTATTGGACAAATATTACACATCTGCTTCTGCCATGCCTTATTCAAGGGCCGAGCCTTCTGAGTCTTAGGCTATTGCATCAACAGGATACTGGTTTCATGGCTTAGTCTCTGCCTGCTTACAAAATAATAATTGCCGGTGATTTTATAATATAATGTTATCAGTATGTTAATGAAAAGTAACAATGGGCCAATGGTGCCCATACTGTTGTCTATTACAATTAAGTAGATGAAATTGCAATTTACAAAATAAAAATACCTCTATCTAATTATATGTTTGCATTAATACCTAGAATATAAATTGTAATGAATAGGCATAGATGTCACAAATTAGGTTTGATCCCTTTTTGCTTTGATATTTCTCACTATAAATAATAGTTACAACATTTATATCTAATAATTACAAATTAAGAGGATCAAATCAAATCCTGATTTGTCTAACTTATTTTAGGAAAGCTAATAAATATAATTACAAATTAATATTATTTCTTGATTCACATCCCCCCTCAAAGTGATGCGGCTGGTCAAGGAGCATCAATTTGCTAACTAGAAACTGATGGCGTGGGCGAGGAACATCTTTGGTAAGAATGTCTGCAACTTGAAACTGAGTATTGATATGAGGGATGGATATAACTTGATTATCATAGGCCTCACGGATAGAGTGACAATCGACTTCAATATGTTTGGTGCGCTCATGAAAAACTGGATTTGCAACAATTTGAATAGCACTTGTATTGTCAGCATAGAGAGACGTCGGCTCTGTTTGAGGGAATTCGAGTTCAGCCAAAAGACCACGAAGCCAAATTATCTCAGAACAAGCAGTAGATATGGCACGATACTCTGATTCAGTAGATGATTTAGAGACTCGTGTTTGTTTCTTACTTTTCCATGAGATCAAAGATGAACCGAGAAACATGCACCAAGCGGTGACAGATCGCCGGGTGTCGGGACACCCAGCCCAATCAGCATCACTATAAGCAATCAATTTGGGAACTGTGCCAATGGGAAAGAAGAGACCTCGTTGAGAGGTACCTAGCAAATAACGAATGATGCGACGAACTGCTGCCAAGTGAAGGTGGCGAGGAGAGTGCATGAACTGACTTACTTGCTGAACAACAAATGATATGTCAGGTTGGGTAATTGTCAAATAATTAAGACTGCCCACAAGTTGTCGATACAAGAAAGGATCTGTCAATAGGTCACCCTCATCTCGGTTATATTTCACATTAACCTCAAGAGGAGTATCTACCGGATTAGCTGATTGGAGGTCCGCCATAGAAATAAGGTTGGTCGCATACTTATGTTGATGAAGAAATATACCCTTGGACGTAGAATGAACCTCAAGGCCAAGGAAATACTGCAAGTTACCAAGATCTTTCATATGAAATGCAGTTTGTAATTGATGTTTAAGTTCCTGGATGGATGCCTGATCAGAGCCAGTAATGACCATATCATCAACATAAAGTAGGAGTAGAACAATGCCTGTAGATGTGCGATGAATAAATAAAGAGGAGTCATACTGACTCTGAGTGAAAGAGAATCCAAGTAGAGTGGAACGAAATTTCTCATACCATGCTTTAGGTGCTTGCTTCAGACCATATAAAGAGCGTTTGAGCTTGCACACACCATTAGATGAAGAAAATAAACCTTGAGGAGGAGTCATGTAAATATCTTCAGTGAGATCACCGTGAAGAAATGCATTCTTTACATCCATTTGATGAAGAGCCCACCCATTAGAAGCAGCGATAGAGAGTACAGTTCGAACAATTGTCATTTTGGCTACTGGTGCAAATGTCTCATCATAATCAATTCCATATTCCTACTTGTTTCCTAAGGCAACAAATCGAGCCTTGTACCGGTTGAGGGACCCATCAGAATTCAATTTAACAGAATACACCCATTTGCAACCTATGGGTTTGATATGAGGAGGACAAGAGACAATATCCCATGTGAAATTCTCTTGAAGAGCCTGAAGTTCCTCATTCATTGCGTTTATCCAGCACATATCTTTAACAACTTATGAGTAACAAGTAGGAATAGATATGCTAGATAGAGATGCAGACAAAGAAGTATGTGAGGAATTATACCTGTCTGGTGAATATCTATCTGGTGCACGAGACGCTCTACCAGAACGTCGTGGTGCAGCCGCTATAGGATCAGGTGGCGGATCAGGGTCGAGAAGGGGGGTTATAACCTGTTGTTTGTGTTTTCGAACATATACATTTCCTGCTTTAAAATGTTCTATAGATTGAGGCATAATAGAAAAATTGGGAAGAGTAGCAATATCATTCATGGCAAGAGAAACACAGTGAAACATAAATTGATTATCAAAAAATGTCACATTCCTAGAAATGCGAAAGCGCTGGTTAGAAATATCATAACACACAAAACCCTTATGAGAATGACTATATCCCATAAATGCGCATTGAGCAGACTGCGCTCCAAGCTTATGTCTTTCAAAGGGAGGTAGGTGAACAAAACACACACATCCAAAAGTATGTAAATCACTATAATCAGGCTGAATTTTAAAAAGACGAAAAAAAGGAGAGTCAAAATCAATAACTCTAGAAGAAAGACGATTGATCAGGAAGACAACTGTGGAGAGAGCCTCCACCCAAAATCGAGATGGTACAGAAGCTTGAAGAAGTAAGGTGCGCGTTACATCAAGCAAATGACGATTCTTACGGTCTGCCATTCCGTTTTGTTGGGGGGTATTTGGACAGGATCGTTGAGACAAGATACCTTTTTGCTGAAGATACTCCTAAAACTCATGAGACATATACTCACCACCAGAGTCAGGGCGGAAATTTTTAACACTTGTTTGAAATTGAGTTTGAACATATGTTAGAAATTTCTTAAACATAGAAAACACTTCAGATTTGGACCGAAGAAAATATATCCAAGTAAAACGACTGTAATCATCAATAAATGTAACAAAATATTTATAATGAGCATGAGAAGTTACATGAGACATTCCCCATACATCACTATGAATCATCTCAAAACAAGTGGAAGCACGATGAGCACCAGACGGAAAAGGAAGTGTTTTACTTTTAGCCAATTTGCAAACAGAACATGGCACAGAAGCATTAGAAACAACATTTTTATTTCCCAACAAACCAGTTTTAACTAAATGAGACAAAATAGCAGAGTTTGGATGACCCAATTTTCTATGCCAATCATCATAAGAATTCAAAACATTATTACAAGCAAGAGATAAATGATTCGAAATAAATTAGAGTGGAAACAATCGTCCCACTTTAGGCCCCTTCGCGATCACCTTCCCGGACACCTGCTCCTGCACAAGACAACCATCACGAGAAATATTAACATTACAATTGTTGTCCACCAATTGTCCAACAGACAATAAATTGGAAGCAAGTCCAGGTGATACGAGCACATCCCGAAAATTAGAGTTGATATCACCAATATTAGTGATAGAAATAGTATTACCATCAACAATTTGAATTTTCTGATTACCATGATAAGAATGTAAATTGTGCAAGCATTTAGAAGAACCCGTCATGTGATTGGATGCACCAGAATCAAGAAACCATGGATTGGAAACATTAGAAGACTTACCCTGAATTCCCAAGGTTGAAAGAGCAGAAAGTACCATTTGTTGTATCATTTCAGGCTGTAGAGCACCACCATTAGAGGCACTAGAAATGGAAGGACCAATTGCGAAGCTCGTAGTGGCATGGAATGCCTGCACGGAATGTTGTGTTGGTCGTGGAGGGCGCATGGGACAATTAGAGATAATATGACCTTGCTGCTTGCAATAATTACAAAACTTCTTATTGCAACTACGAGCGACGTGTCCAAACTGTTTACACGAGAAACATTGGACTTGTTGCATATCACGACCTTTACCTTGGCTCTGAGCAGCATATGCAACAGGTTCAGAAGTGACAACATCATGAGACATGGTTCCTTGAATAAGGAGACGTTGTTCCTCTCTGAGAAGTTCACTAACACATGTATCCAAAGATGGAACAGGGTTTCTGTTCAGCAAAGCACCTCTAACAACCTCAAATTTCGGACGAAGTTTCATAAGAAATTGATCCCGCTTACTAGTGTCGTAGACAGCTTGGACATCCGCAAGGGAAGTCTTGGGAACAACAACAAATAGAATAGCAGAGTGTTCTGTCCACAAGTTCAAAAATTTAGAATAATAATCTTGAATTGACAAATTACCTTGTTTGTAATTGGCTATCTCTAGCTCCAATTGAAAACGTTTGGCCGTATTGTCTTGGTTGTAGATACGCTTCAAATAGTTCCACATTTCTTGAGCAGTTGAAAAAGAGCGCAAATTATTGATCATATGAGGATCAATAGTATTGAGAATCCAAGAAATAATCTGAGCATCTTTGATTTCCCACGCATCTAAGGCGACTTGCTCTGTCGGTGCCTTAGAAACCCCATCAATGTGACTCCATAATCCCTTTCCTTTAACATACATTTTAAATTGAAATTCCCAAGCAGCGTAATTTTTGCCAGTAAAACGGACACAAACATTGTCTCTTTCAGAAGCCATGAATTAGGCCAAAAGGAAATATCCAACAAAATTGAATTAGGCCAAAAAAATACCCAATAGAATTGAATTAGGCCAAAAAAAAAGAAATACCCAGCAAATAGTAATACCCAGCAAAATTAGTAATGTGCAGCAAATAGAGATACCCAATAAAATTGAATTAGGCCAAAAGGAAATACCCAACAAGATTGTATTAGGCCGTGCCGTGAGCAAAAGAATAGTCTGTAAGCAAAAATTCACTCACCAGAATGACCCTATTCACAATCAGGCACAAAATTGACGACGACCACGATCAAGCAAGTGAGCAGTAGCAGCGAGAAGCAATAACGAGCAAGAATGACGATCAACAAATCCAGAATCACAATCGGGCAGCAACGAGAAACAACCTAGAAGCCCAATCTCAACACCGAAAAATTGTGAAAGACAATCACGAATCGCGGAGATGAAACCAAGAGTCGAACAAGCAACCACAGGCAGCTATGATTGAGAGTTTGCAACGTAATCACGAAACAAGCAAGGACCAAGAATGGAAGGAACGATTTCAAGAGCGACCCAGTGGGGTGTCGCTGAATAAAGCCGAAATGAACTAATAGCTCACAGGTTTGATCAAACCTGCTGATACCATGTCACGAATTAGGTTTGATCCCTTTTTGCTTTGATATTTCTCATTATAAATAATAGTTACAACATTTATATCTAATAATTACAAATTAAGAGGATCAAATCAAATCCTGATTTGTCTAACTTATTTTAGGAAAGCTGATAAATATAATTACAAATTAATATTATTTCTTGGTTCACAATAGATGCTGAATCTCGTGACCTTTGATGCATGCCTTTCTAGAGCCTTAAGGCATGTCTTCATACTACCTTTTATCACAGATTATGATATGTTTGCTGCTTGAAGCATACTTTTGTTGAACAAATAATTACTTCTTCAACAGATGGTATTCTAACATATATTTTCCAATATTAACTGATCTTGTGCTGATTTATTTGGCTTTCTAGATATGCCAGCCACCTGTAACATCAGTGAAGTTGGCAACGTTACTAGAGAAGATTGGATCCTTGAAGGTTTGATTAACATATATTTCTTTTATAAATTAAAGGGGAGCAAAACTGCTTCCTCCTTTGTGCGATGCCTACATATTTTTCTCGTAGATTTTTTTTTCTAAATTTTCTATTTAAGTATATCATTATAAATGTTCCATACTTGTTGTGAATGGCTGACTGTCAAAGAGAGAATACAAGTATTAATTTGAAAGTCAACATGCTTTTAGTTTGCAGTAAAATGACTGGATTGCGCCACATGTCGATATAGTCTTTTGCATACTAGAATTTATAGGCTAAACGCTAAACCATTCTTATTGTTATGTAGGCACAAACAGAAATTGTTCCGAAGGAGATTCACTCTATTGGTCTTAATCCGTCGTGCCCATATCAGTTAGCATTCCATCTAGATGATGGCTGGTAGGTTGGCAAATGCATTGGTTTTCTTACCCCTCTATCATGTAAGACAGAATTTTGTGACTATGCTTAGTGTGTTTCCTGCATGCCTGATTCCTTTCTTCAGCTAAGTAGAGTTTCCACAAATTCCATGATTCTGTCATGTTAGCTTCTATCATTTGACTATGTACTAAGACTACGTTAAGGAGTTGGGATGGGAGGGGACGAGATGAGAGGCGTATGAGGGAAAATAGAGGAGGAAGGTGGAGGATACTTCTTCACTTGATTGGGGGTTCTATTTTTCTCCATAAGACTAAAATCCCTCAACTCAAGGGTACTAAAATGAATTGGATGAGGACTTTCAATGGTTTTTTTTTTTCAAATCCTTTTCATTTTTCTCAAAAGAAGGAAAATATTAGTCAATAGCCTTCCCCTCCTCTCCAAAAACACTTCCCAATCAATGAGAGGGATTCGCCTCCCCTCCCAATGCTTTTTTGCCTTCTCTTCTCCTACTAACTCTCAAACAAAGTGTTAGGACCCCAAGTGTTCTTGATAAGCCTCCTGTTCTAAAAGGAACATGGGGAATAGATCGATTCACTCGTTGTATTCATTTTGTAAAACTGTCTAACAGTTGCAAAAGGGAAGTTGAAAAATAACAGAAAATGGTTACTAGTATCCTTTTCCCCCATTTTCTTTCTACTTTCTCTCACTTTCTCACCCAACTAAATCTAGCTCTATCACAAAGTCTAAAAGTATGATTGCTTACTACATAGGTAACTAATGTTAAATTGCCTTTGAATGACCTTATACTTTCTTGTTTTTTCTTCAAGATTGAGTTTGGGAATAAGTTGTTTCAAAGATGGAAATAATGGTATAGAAGGGGCCAAGAGAGAAAGGCATAGATAGTTCATTAATTTGTTCTACAGGATTACAAGGTCTAAGAGCATGTTGAAAGAACGGAGGGGTTATTTAATTCCTATCTTTATGAAAAAATGTGACATAGATAAACCACACTCATTATTGAGGGTTTGAACTTACGAGTCATCATGAAGCTTTGAGAGAGTTATTGAGTAGGGATGGGATTATGATTAGAGACCCACATTACTGAAAATCAGTTTAGATTTATGTTGGAGATATCAAGAATGAAAGTTAATATATTTTCCATGAAGATGATAAGTATCTAAGCACGTAGAGAACCAAACCACTTAAATACTACTCGATGTAGGACCTGTGCACTCTACAATACTCGAGTCTCTACCATAGCACTATCCTTGAGAGCCGACGTCCCGATGTTTCACTCTATGACACTTGGAGCCTTTATATTTTTATCTATGTTTTCAATGTTCTTGCATAAATATATCTAAGAGACTTTGTCACGGTGCTTGCTTATTGTGGAATATGGAGAATATTATCTTAGTTGGAGAGTTAAGTGAAGCAATAAGGGGGAAGTTAGAATGTTAGATATATAGAGACAAACCTTCAAAGCACATGACTTTCGTCTACATAGAAGCAAAACAAAGTATATAGAATTCAAGTTTATTAAGAGACAAATTCTAGCTTAGAGGTATTGTGTTTGGGAGCAGCTAGGTTAAAACAAGAGGGAAGAAAAATTTCTTATTATATTGAAACTGAAACAGTACAAATATATATATATATAGACACACACACACACTCTGCTGCTAGCTATCTAATGAATGCAGAGAATAAGGAAAAATAAATTAGAAAATAAATCAAATCAGAGTGATTTGATTTTTTCCCAAATACAAATAAATTTAAATAGAAAATCAACAAATAAACATGATCATATCATAGCTAATTGCTATATGTCAACACTCCTCCTCAAGTTGGTGCATATATGTTTAGCATGCCCAACTTGTTTACAAGAAATTTGAAACTGGGCTTGAACAGACCTTTGGTAAGGATATCAACAACTTGTTGTGAAATAGGGAGAAAAGGCATGCAAATTAGACCTGCATCTACTTTCTCTTTTATAAAATGTCTATCAATTTTAACATGTTTGGTTTGGTCATGTTGAACAGGATTTTGAGAAATACTAATTGCTTCAAAGATTCTTTGAAGCCATAGGATTTCAAAAACACCTTGGGCCATTGCTCTATATTCTGCCTTAGCACTACTTCTAGCTACTACATTTTGTTTCTTGCTCCTCCAAGTAACTAAGTTTCCCCAAACAAATGTGCAGTAACTAGATGTTGACTTTCTATTCGTGACCCTACCCAATCCATGTCAGTAAATACCTCAATGTCTTGTTGATCAATTTTTTGGAAAAACAGTTCCCTTCTGGGGGAATTTTTGAGATACCTTAGAATACAGTAAACAACCTCTAAATGTTCTTCGTGAGGTGACTGCATAAACTGACTCACTAAGCTAACAACAAAGACTATACCTGGACGAGTATGAGATAGATAAGTTAGTCTTCCTACTAATCTTCGATACCGAGATGTATCCACTGGATCACCATTGCTATCACTACCAATTTTCTAATTAAAATCTATTGGAGTATCAGCTGACCTACAACCCATCATCCCGATTTCTTTTAAAAGATCTAAAATATATTTTTGTTATGATACAACAATCCATTTCTTTGATCTTGCAACTTCCATTTCTAAAAAATATTTTAAAAGACCCAAGATCTTTAATTTCAAACTCAGCAGCAAGAGATGCCTTCAATTTTTTTATTTCATTAGAATCATCCCCAGTGATAACAATATCATCTACATAAACGATCAATGTAACTATTTTACCTTCAGAAGAATGTTTCACAAACATGGTGTGATCGCTTTGACACTGAGAATATCCCTGCTTCTTAACAAATTGGGTGAATCTTTCAAACCACGTTCAAGGTGAATGTTTCAAGCCATAAAGAGACTTTTGAAGCTTGCAAACCTTTTGGTTGAATTTAACAAACCCCAGAGGTGAATCCATATAGACTTCCTCCTCTAAATCTCCATTTAAAAATGTATTTTTTACGTCTAGCTGTTGTAATGATCAATCTAAGTTTATGACTAAAGATAAAAGAACTCAAATGATGTTAAGTTTTGCAACAGGAGAAAAAGTTTTTGAGTAATCAATGCCATAAGTTTGTGTAAAGCCTTTGGCAACTAGCCTGATCTTATACCTCTCTATTGATCCATCAACCTTGTGTTTTATGGTGAACACCCATTCGCACCCCATAGTTCTCTCTCCTCTAGGTAGATCCATCTTTTTCCAAGTTTGATTTTTTATAAGAGTACTCATCTCTTCCAAGACAACTTCTTTCCACTTAGGAACCCTTAGAGCTTGTTGTATATCTCTTGGGATCTATGTTTTTGTCAGTTCACAAGTAAAAGCTCCAAAAGTGGGGGACAATTTGTCATAAGATATAAAGTTACAGATAAGATGTTCTGTACATGCTCTTATCCCTTTTCTAACAGCAATGGGTAGACTAGAATCATCAAAGGTAGGTTTTAAAGGGACAAAATCATTGGGAACAGGTTTAGCAAAAACAAGATTGTTATGATAAGAATTTTCAGAATTTTGAAAGGGTACAACAAAATTAGAAAGACTCTTACATGTTGGATCCTTGGATATTTGACAGTGTTGAAGTTCTCTTCTCTGTAGCACTTTTTTCCTTAAGTATATGTGGTCAAAGGGTTGGATACTTTTGTTATCTATTTCAATGTCTCATTCTCAACTTTTGGTTTTGTCAAGATATTTTCTTGAATATCATGTTCATGGCTTTCTTGACTAGATTCACCCAAGGATTTTGTTGTTACTTTCCTCAATTTCTATTATTTTCAAATAGGATTCTGTTATGTTACTTTTCTCACAATCTGTTTTTTTCCAAATTGTTTAGCAAATCCAGATTTGCAATTTTTAAATATTGATCATCATCTTCTTCTATTATCCCCCTGGAAGATGATTACCAAAAAAAGAAGTTTTTTCAAAGAAAGTGGCATCCATAGTCACAAAAATCTTTTTGGAAATAGGTTCAAAACATTTGTATCCTTTTTTATTGGATGCATAGCCAATTAAAACACATTTTCTTAATCTAGGCTCAAGTTTTCCTTCATTCGGATCATGAATATGAACAATAACAGTACATCCAAATATCTTTAGGGGTAGAGTGTATGAAAGTTTATTATTAGGAAATAGATTTGTGAAAGCATCAAACAGAGTTTTGTAATCTAAAATTTTGGTAGGTATCCTATTTATCAAATATGTTCCAGTGATAATTGCTTCTCCCCAAAAGATACTTTGGATCCTTAGTGTGCCATGGTCGTCTACAATGATCAGACCAAGGTTTTTTTTTTCTTTCTCCGTCTGCTTCGTATCCCTTTGCAGCCATAGCAGAACTCTTAATTTCTTGCACCTTTGTACTATCAGAGTTTTGCAACATAACTTTCCTTATGGATTCCTCCCTCCTTACTTCAGAAAATACTTCCTTCAATGAAGGCAAAGGTTTTCTGCCCAAAATTCGACCACAGACTTCATCTAGTTTTGGATTTAGTCCTTATAGAAACATATAAACCCTATCATTTCCTTCTCTTTTCTTAAATCTGTTTGCATCTTTGGAATTCTCCCAATCATCCAGATAAACATTGGTCAAACTCCTGCCAAAGGATAACCATGAGATTAAAGAATGTTGTGACATCTTTATCTCCTTGTTTGGACTGTCATAAACGAGTCTTAAGTTCATAAATCTGTTAGGAGTTCTCTAAGTCAGAATAGCAATTGCGTACAGCTTCCTACTCCTCTTTTGCAGTGGAAATGAATAGGTAGGGCTTCCCAATGTAAGATTCCATTGAGTGAATCATCCACCCAATGATTAGGGAGTTCTCTGACTTCCATTTTTGGTTGGCTGGATTGGTCTCTCTGGTTGAGGAGTGTCTCTAGTCAAGTAGTCTAACTTTCCCTTGCCATCAAGAGCTAACTTCACAGTTTGGGCCCATTCAACATAGTTTCTGCCATTCAGCTTTTGGATTAAAGTTGTAAACCAGAGTTTATGGATAGTGGATCATTTGTTGTAGAGGTTGACACGATTTTAGGGTCACCAGATTTATTTTTTTTTGGTATTGTAGTAGTGGAGGAATAAGTTTTTTCAGTTTCTTGTGAAGACATGGTGAGCTGCCACAAGATCACAGTTGAAGCTCTGATACCATGTGTTTTAGGGTGTAGCTAGGTTAAAACAAGAGGGAAGGAAAGTTTCTTATTATTTTGAAACTGAAACAGTACAAACATATATATATCTATATATATATATATATATATATACAATGCTGCCAACTATCTAATTAATGAATGCAAAGAATAAAGGAAAAATAAATCAAATCAGAGTGATTTGATTCTTTCCCAAAATACAAATAAACTTAAATAGAAAATCAACTAATAAACATAATTATATCAGATCTAATTGCTACCTATGTCAACAGGTACTAATTGGGGGACATAAAATACTAACATTTTGAGTACCTTGAGTCCATCATCGAAAATGGCAAGGACAGATAGGGAGGTGTCAAACATAGTATTCAATCAAGATGGATGAAATAGAGAAATGTTATATTTGCGATTGGAAAGTACCATTCTAGCTTGAAAAAGCAATTGTTTTTAACATTTATATGTCCTGTAATGCCACATGACATGATATAATAAATGTTGAGCAGTAAAGAACTAATACGAAAATATTTTTAGTGTTGCAGATATGAGATTGTTATGATGGATGGGTTATTAGACAAGACAAAATTGGGATAATATATTTATTACAACGAAAATTTGAATAACTTCTAGGTAGAAATGACTATAGAGTCTCATCTTTAGCTAGTTTCATATTTGTGGCGAAGTTTTTTTGAATAGGTGAAGAGGGTTGATCAGACAGTTGTTAGTCCAAAAGTTAACACGAATAGATAGAGAATAAGTAAAACTATAGACCAACCACTAAGAGTGATTTCTAGGTAGATGCTTTATCTTTGAATTTACTTCATCATAAGGTATATGACACCATTTAATCTATGTTGTTGATCTTGTCTGGTGAGAAGAGGCTTCGATATTGTTATTGATGGTGATGATGATGATGTCTTCCATAGTTCCATTTAGCAATGCTCTTTTGATGTCAATACTAAATAGTAGTATAGTACATCTAAAACAGTTTTTATTGAATTCTACGTCTCAAGAGTAAATTCTTTTTCTTCCTTACATATATTAATCCATCACGCTAAATTGTTGCTTTAATATTTTCATGTAGGTCGGGCATTCTGGATATTAATAATTTGCAAGTTACCCATGTTCATTGCCCCCCCCCAGCTTGGTTGTAAGTTTGTTAGTTGTCACATCTATATTTGCTTTTTTGATATTTGCAAAAAGGCTTTGTAGAATACATCTAATTCTCTTGTTCACTGTTCATTCTTTGTTAGAAATGATTCCTATGTTTCTCTTGATCAAATGGATTTAAGAAAACCTTCATGGTTATCGACATGCTCGGTAAGATACCTTTCTTAATGTAATGCACCTTCTTTGTCTATAAGTTATTCTCTACAAAATTAACATTTAGTCATGTTGGCAAGTTATTCAGTTTCTACTTATACAGTGCTTGTGACAGTGTTGATTTTAATTGTTGGTCCTTATGCTCATGTCCTTATTCTAAGAAATACAAGTTGCCACCATTTATACTATCTCACATAGTCGAACCTTGTACACACACACACACACATATATATATATATATATATATATATATTTATTGATCTCAATGTCTTTGTGCTTTAAGTCTAATGGAAAGAAATAACATCTAGGGATGAAAACTAAAAGGAAGAAAATTTTATCAGTTTAATTGGCATATACTCTATAAGTATAAATTAGTTTTACACTAACATTCAACGAAAGATATTCGTTTTTCTGTCATATCAATAATTTTAAAATAAAATTACAAAAATGAGGTGATGTGACAAAATAGTGAATTTTCTTTGGGTTTAATGTAAAATTTGTTACCAACTGATATTGTTTTTTCTAGTATACTCTTCATAATAATTATTGCTTCCAAAATAAATGTAAAATAATTAGGAGTAATTTGGCTACAAAATAAGCAATGCAATTGAAAATTTGAAGAAATATTATAAAAAGGGACAAATTATATCTAGAAATAGAGGTGGTGCTAGTACTAACCAAGTACTAATGCTTGAAGTATGATTGCTGACATTATTCTTTGATTTCTATTAATACACAAATTGATTTTGTGTGTCAATCTTGCGCAGATCTATTTGGCAGGGTCACCATTCAATCGCGGCCTTCATATGTTAGATTTCTACCCGAGTATCAGTTCACCAAGTCACGTGGATTACAAGTAAGTTATTCCAACGGATAGATCCATAAATTAGCCTAACCCCCATTATTAACTTCAATGAAAGCACATAGATGGTGAAATCTAGAGTACACCACACAAATTAACCAGGTGTACTTTCATATATGCCTGAATTTAGTTCTCAAAACGTGTTGCAAATGTTTCTTCTCAATAGTTCTGAAGTTTTCTTCTTTATAGGGAGGATATACAAGAATCTTCCAGTCCAATCAAACAGAAGAATCAAAATAGATTCATTCCTTTACCAGAAGGAGTTTTGTCATGTGCTGCTCATCCTTTGTACAATGCCATCGTGGCGGGAACAAAGGTTTGTGTTGGAATTTTAATTGTTTTAATCCCAGTTATAAGCTACTTTATCCACAATCGGCTTCATTTTCTTCCTTTTAACATGGTTCAAGTGTATTAATTTGTTGAACAAAATACCAATTATAAGCGAGCCTGTCATTTTTCAAGCCTAACTATAATTTGTCTAGGACTTCTTCTGACTTTTGCCTGTGTGACCATTCCCACCACTTCAATTTCAGCTTATCTTGACGTGTAGCAATCAAAATTAAAACTAATTATAGCCTGCACATGATAAATGTGCATGACTATATTTGCCAATTAGCTGTCTTGTGCCTAAGGTTGATTGATTGTTGGTTTCAGGAAACATCTTTGCTAGTGATTTCCCAAAAACGCCAGTCATGCAAGGGCGAAGATTAGTCACAAGCATTTGGCAGATTTTTGTAGAGTAGTGGCAATTGGAATGTCCTTTCTTCAACAGACATCACATATGAACATGCCCTTTGGTATTCTTTTCTTGTACAATAGTTGTATCAAATTTAGTTCAAAATGGAAAAGAAAATCACTTGTATCCATATCTATTTCGCGCACAATTATGTTACCAATTACACATAATTTTGCGTTACCCATCGAGTCCATTTAATGATACTATTTACTTTGATAATTCAACTAGAAAAAGTTCACTACTCAAGTATAGCTAGGAGATAAAGTGAGCTTAAAATCATAAAATTAATACAAATACAAGCAAAACTCAATAAAGCTAATATTAACAAGCTAAGTTCAAAACATCAAAATTGTGCAGATATTTATTCATCACATAAAAAAGGTGAGGTGAAGTGGTGTTGTCATTTCATATTAAGTAATAAGTAGAGAGACAGAGAGGTATACTAGTTATGGTGTTTCACTGTTTTCTACTTGGTTTGGTTGTTTTCTTACAACCTCCTTTTTTATTCCTCGGATGGGTACCCTAAAAGGGACAAAAATAATATCACTTGTTTCTTTCAAGCTAGGCTGTGATTGCGAATGAAAAGAAAATGAAAGAGAAGTGATCCTCACCATATTTTGTGTGGATGAAAGGACTACAAAACAAAAAAGATATTACAAGAAGATTCTTATCGAATTTGTTCTACTATAATCAAGATGAACTTTGCGGTCCCATATTTTTGTCTGTGATTTTCCTAGAAGTGTTTTCCTCTTATAACTCCAAACATGTAAGAGCTATGATTGCAACCAAAGTTGTCTGCATAATTTGAATTATGAAGAGGTTGAAGGATATTTGATTTGATTAGTATGGATCACAGAGCTTCCCTCATCCAAGTAATTGTTAGAGAACTTTGTTGTCCCATATTCCCCTTGCCAATGCAATGAAGTCAATTATTGAAAGACCAAATAGTAGGAAGATGCCTTTTATGAGTTACACCTTACACTATGAGTAATTACTATATAATTTGATGCGATTTATTATTTGGGTCCCAACTGATACATAAATGGCTAAAATATAATTTTTTTTCTCCTTTATCTTTTATTTGATATTTGATATTTGATATTTGTTTTAGTTTTTTTTTATCTTTTTAAGTTTTATTTTAGTAATTTATTTTTTTTAAGTGTATAAATTAGTCATTTTCTCACATAATATTAATATAAAATAAGAAAAATCTCACTTATCAATGATTGTTCCAAGTGGCATATTACTATCTCAATTGGCCTCAAAAGTCTAAAAAAATGTGTTTAAAACATTGTCTTCTTCAATAAATTTCTCAAAGTAAAACAAAAGTTTAAAGACAATTATCAAATCTTGTAAGAAAAAAAGACAATTGTCAAGATAATTTGGAGATTTTGAATGTTAATTGAGACACATCAAAACAAAAGTTTAAAGACAATTATCAAATCTTGTAAGAAAAAGGACAATTGTCAAGATAATTTGGAGATTTTGAATGTTAATTGAGACACTTATGTATATGTTAAATATCAAAGCAATACCAAAATGATAAGTTTTTTTTTTTTTTATAGTAC
>JBBPBR010000003.1:63065151-63078636 GCA_037974775.1 Cicer pinnatifidum
TTTATAAAATACGGGTCCATAGATTCAACTAAACTCACAAAATTCTAAAAACTTTATTTTTTTAGACATTTTTAACTATAAAATTTTGACCTTTTAAATAAAAAATTACATATCTTACGCAATTTTGTAGTAATACAACTTAAATAAAATCTTATGCTATCAAACACAAACATTGATAGGAATACATGATACCACGTTAACACAAATACACAGATACTACTAGTATTAATAACATAGGATACATCAACACCACTACACATATATTTACTTTCTTATATTAATTAAATAAAAAGTTCAACATTATTTATAAAATGTTTAAATTAAGAATCAAATTATATATATGCATTTACATTGAACAATTTATTTTATTATAAAAAATATATAAACAATATATTATATTTTTCCACCTTAATTAATCTATTTACTATCGAAAAGTCAAACACAATGTAATCAAATTTAAATTCTTTAACTTTCTTATCGATTTTCATTGTTTTAATGCATAGTTAACCTCCACATATGCACTTAAGGATGTCTAAGATACGTCGAAACAAATAATAATTTTTTTTTGAGACACTTGTCTATATTATCAAAAACATATTAAATATTGTACAAGAGTAAAATATGGAATGCCACACTTAATTGCATGGGTGTTTGTGCAAGCAAAAGTCTTATCCCATACAACTAGTTATTCACCTTCATTTGACATTTATTTAGGAAACATGAGTAACATTTTAATATGCAATACATTTCCGTTTATAGCCATGTCCATTCATCAAATAATAAAATTTGACCACATTATATATAACCTTGCGCAGTGTGATGTTTAGGCTGATGCAGATGTGGTCCTAGCTTATAAGAGGACCATCCCACTTCAGAATTCACGCAGAATGTACCACTTGAAATGAAATGGTGCAGTGTACACAAATACACAAATGCTTTTGCAAAAAATAATGATTTTGTTTTTCAAATTAAAAAAAAATAATGATAAAACAAAGAGGAATCAACTGTTTCAATCTATGATTTTTCATTTAATACTCCTGCATAGTTACATGTAAAGTTATATAATGGATACCACAAAGGATTTTTCATTTTTAAGTTACCCTATGAAAACTAAATTGAAATAATCTCTATTTTTTAAAATAAATAAATGACTTTGTCTATAAGAAAAATTCACACGAATAAAATAATAGATTTTTATGAGGAGAAATAAAATTACTCTAAAATTAACTTTAAGTTGGTTATTCACTTAATAATTTGTTATAAATATTGAATATTACAAATTTAATTATTAACCCACGAATTATCAAAGAATAATAAAATCATTTAATATTTTATTAAATAATTTTAAATGAATATATAAATTTTTAAAAAAATTATAAATAATTATCGACTACAAAATTACTTAGTCACAATTTTTGTTTTGCTTTTTTACAAAATTGATTAGCAAGATCATTATAATATGGTAATAATCAAGATTGATAAAATTTAATAAATATGATAAATTTTAAGAGGAGTATCTCAATTCAAAATTATTCGTGGAATAAAATTTGATCCCTTATCTAACAAGTCTCACAAAAGATCTCATGTATATATCTCTCATAAATGAAGTCCTCTATTTTTTGGAATCTGGTATTCAAATATGGCACATGAGGGCCATTTGTAATTTAAAATAGTGCCCCATGTCCTCTAGATCACTTGATACCCACAACAATGACACCCTGTCTCGTATATATGATTCAATGTCTATTGTGTTTTCTTATTTTTCTTTCTCCTTTTTGCCAACAAAACTGCACCTTTACGCATCAACATTATTCATATTTAATTCATTTCAATTTTTTAATTTCAAAAATATTGACCTCACCCAACATAACTGCACCGTTACGCATCTGCAAAAGTAAAGAATAAAGTTACTTTTCCAATTGACCAAGTTTAAAGTTTTTCAATTTTAGCTCAAACTCAAATCCATCAATTAAGCATGTGATTATTCCCACTTGTGAAATTTTCTACAAGGTTTAATTCTACTAGCTACATTTGTGCATTAAGCATTTGAATCAAGAGAAGTAACATTTTTTATTCTTGTATGTTTTATGCCCAACATGATGATAATAATAACATAGGTAAATTATTTGATGCTTTAGAATTTTGTTGGGTATTCGGCGTCTCCAAAAAAAAATTCAAATAATTAAATATATATAATATTAAAATATTATGACATTAAATAATTGATGTTGAATACCATACTCAACAAAATTTTAGAATATTAGAGTGTTCACCTAATATCTAATATATCATCTTATCTTATCACTTAACATAAGAACATGTTTCCATTATGAAAATGCCTTCTGTGAACGAAGTTCCAAAATGAAACATACTCATGCCATAACCATTAACTGTGATGATTACACACGAAGCAGTATAGTTATGAATGTTAAAGCAACTTTGGTTTCGCCGTACAATATTCTCAAAATATAAGATGAATTAGTTGATGGCATTTATAGTGCTAAAATATGAATCACTGACCTAAACATAGTAGACAGTGTACTCAACACATATTGACACATAGTAATTGAAAAAAAGAAAAAGTAACAATATGTATTATTGTCACACACCAAAATATTTTTTTTTAATAATTTATGAGACATAATTCAACTGATAAACGTCAATATTATTAAATTAAATACTATATTGTAGAGTAGAACTCAAAACTCTATAATTTTGCACAAATTTCTTGACTATTTAACATTAAAAAAAAAAAACTTCTTTTTATATGAACTACCTTGGTACATACATAATGGCATGGAACCTATGTTCGTACTACTAAAGTAATAATCATGTGAAATAGTGGTACCACTATCTATTGTAGTGAATTTTGGAATACATGGGCAAATTGGTAAATTGACAACACACTGCTGATGTATCCTACACATAATGAAAGAGTCAAAATTTCATTCCCTCTTTTCTCTTTTTCTCTTCAGTTTTCACATCATCACATTCACATACCCACATTACATTAATTTTCCTATGATAATAAAAACAAAAAATAGTTATTAGACTTAGGTCCTTCTCTCTATCTCTCATTCTATAATCGATAGCCTTCAAATCAAATTCAACCGTTGAATTAAACACAACTTTGTGATTCTCACCCATAAAAAAAAACTTTTTTTAGTGAAACATATTTATCGTCTAGAAATTTACATGTTCTATTTTGTTCTGTTTTTTCTCTGTTCTGTTTCATGGCTGCAACTAATAATCCAACACAGGTTTTCAAAGACAACAACAATGGAAACCTTGAAACTACAAGAAATGAAATTAAGGCTGCCATAGCAAAAGCAGTGGAATTAAGAGCTCTTCATGCTGCTTTGTTACGAGGAAATAGCTCAGCAAATGCTAAATTCAAATCTCCTTCCCCTGTTTCACGCTCTGTTTCTCAGTTCTCTGCTCATGATTACCCTGTTTTCACACCTGTGAGTTTTTTTTTTTTTTTGCTTCAATTATGGATTTTTTCTATTTTTTTTTTATCTTCTTGTTCAATTGGGTACTCCAGTTTATGTGCGGTTCATTATTTTGTTAAAAGTAAAGTTTTTCCTTTGCTAGATTATTATGCATGAAATGCTGTTGTTGTTAACTGTTAATTATGATAGAGACAGAACCAAAAATATAATGAATTTATGGAATATTCAATAATTCTCACCTGTGATAGTTGCTAAATAATGTAAGAAATTGATACATTCTTTATAGTTTGGTAGGTAGATGTCATTGTTGTTACAGTTACATTTTAATCGAATTTATTCCCAAACAACACCAACCTTATATGAAAGTTTAAAGTTTTTAACTTTTTTTGGTTTGGTTTCCTTGTTATGGAGCTTTCAAGTGGAGTTAGTCTGAACTGAATCCCTGTGGCAAATTCCTAATGATGATGTTTATTTTCTGATTCTTGCTTTTTGTAGACTAATATAATGTAGGGTAAATACCCAAATTGGTAATTGAAATTGTTGGACTATATCAATCTAGTCTCTCACATCATTAACATTTTGCAACTCCAAAGCTCATTTTGAAGTATCGATAATGTGCATACTAAGTTGATACATCCCCACAATTTCAAGGACAACTTGGGTATTTACTATATCATTTTTTTATTTATACTTCAAACCTTATAATTGTTCTCAGGTTTGTATCAATATTTGTGGCTGTAATTCCTTTACTTCCACTCCCCCATTAATTCTTTTTCTTTCTTTGTTTCTTTCTTTCTTTCAATTTTGATGGATAATAAGTTTCTAAATTGAGAATTATTGACTGACAGAGCTATGAATATGATCCAAATCTGGGGTACAGTCAAAACCACATGAAAAGCCTAACAATATCAGAAAGTTGGGATGAAGGAGAATCAGGAAACAGCATAGAAACAAGCATTGTAAAAGATTACAAGGACAAATCAAGTTCAAGAAAAGGGATATGTCCTTCGGATGACACCAAATCTGTAACTGGTTCATGTGCAAATCACATCACTGTTCTTCAAACATCACCTACCAATGACTACAACAAGTGTAAGAGAAGAAACAGTTTAGAGGATTATAAATCAGTGTCTTCCTGCAATACTTGTAACCCTGCTATCATTACTAGTGAATTGGAGAGTGCAAGGAACAGCAAGAGCTCCAATATTATTGTTGTTCCGGTCACAGATTCTCACTCGTCTTTTCAATCCGAAACCAAAAGCAAAGGTGTGATTTCTTGGTTGTTTCCTCGGCTAAAGAGGAAGAATAAGAATGAGAGTTCACCGAATAGAGCAGAATCTGAAGATGTTTCTCAGGTTCTCAAGGACTTGGGAATAATGTCCATTGAGAAATTGAAAAAAGAGGCGATTGAAGCGAACGAGAATCGAGACGCAGCCTTAATGGAAGTTTCAGAGATGAGATCTTCATTGGGGGAGCTGAGACAAAAGATGGAGTATTTAGAGAGTTACTGTGAAGAGCTAAAGAAAGCTTTGAAGCAAACCATGCAGGCAAAGGATTCACAACTTCTTGAAGAGCTTAAGCTTAGTAATCTTCCTCAGAGAGGAAAATCAATAGATGGAAATGTTGAAAATTCACTGCCTGTGAATGAAGAAGTAATGATAGAGGGATTCTTGCAGATAGTATCAGAGTCAAGATTATCAGTGAAGCAGTTCTGTAAGACCCTTATAAACCAAATCGAAGAAACCGATCATTCTTTGACAGAAAATTTGAACTTGCTTCTCCAACCATATAAACTGTCTCTAACTTCCAAGTACTCAAAGGCAGTTCTTTACCATTTTGAAGCTTTCATTAATCAGTCTCTCTACCAAAACTTCGAGAATTGTGTGTTCCAAAAGAACGGTTGCCCAAAATTCATAGACCAGCAGGAAGATCGCCAAGCGAAATTCTCGTCATTCGTTGCCCTTAGGAATTTGAGCTGGAATGAAGTACTGAGAAAGGGAACAAAATATTACAGTGAAGAGTTTAGCAAGTTCTGTGATCAGAAAATGAGTTGTATTACCACTAGTTTGAACTGGACAAGGCCTTGGCCTGAGCAGCTTCTTCAAGCTTTCTTCGTGGCTGCAAAGTGCATGTGGTTGCTACATTTGCTTGCATTTTCTTTCAATCCACCGCTGCGAGTTTTAAGGGTTGAAGAGAATAGAACCTTTGATCCTCGCTACATGGAAGATATGAGTCCAAGGTCACAAGGGCCAAGCAAAGTTAAGATCATGGTGATACCTGGGTTTTATGTTAAGGATAGGATCTTGAAGTGTAAAGTTCTTTGCAGGTACAAATCTACAGCCTAAATAAAACTAGGAAGTAAGTTTTATTTCACTGTTAATTATTTTTTGGTTTTTGTAGCCCTATAGTTTTGAAGCCGGTAAGAAGCCGAACATATGTGATAATTAATATTCGTTCAAATTAGTTTAATCTACTGCAAACTCAATTTTGGATGCTAGTCACTAAGTAGATGAAGATTCAGAAGTGTTACTGATAATTAGCCAAATAAATTTTTTCTTACTAGTACTTCAAACCACATACTCATGTTCTTAAATTTGGATAATTTGAGAGAATGTATATTCAAAAGCCGATAAATGCAGTATCTTCAAAGTTTTAAGTCTATCTTGTGAAGCTGATTTCATGTGGTTGTTGTCATAGTTCTATTTCTCAAATACAATCCGCAAAAGATGAAGAACAACAAATTAAACCCTTTTGTTTATAATACTTTATGAAACGTAAGTAGCAATTAATGAGTGAAACATACCAATAATTATCTTGGTGTGGTGTTGTCTATCCATTTTATATATCAACAGAAGGGAACCAGAGCTAACTCTAGAGATAGAGAAAAGCAAGAAAACAAATCAGCAGATAAATTATCTAGTAGCAACTAGAAACAAATTAGTCAGATGAAACGTCCTGTCAAGCCAAAGCTTAATATTTTAGCAAATTTACTATTTTTCAACAAATGGACAGAGTATTAGATAGATTCATTCTTAGGAACTGCGGATTCACAGCCTTTGTAGTCAGTAATAATTGAATTGAAGGGCATGAGTCCCAGTCAAATATCTATTACATATTTCCTTCCATATATATATATTATCACAGTGGAAGCAGGTGCTGAAAATGAAGTTCATGCATGAGATACTACTGTAATTGGGATGTGAAATGATTAGTCATAGATATCAGCAACACAACATAGAAGATGCTTGTCTTCTCCATTAAAAATGAAATGTAGCCATCAAAGTGACACGACATTAGGACGGAGATGAACTTTCACCCTCGCTCCACCAAAAGCTAACTGATAAACTGGTAGTTAAAGACCGCACGTAGTGCCACCATTTTGGCGGGATATATAACATTTCACCTTCCTCTAAAATACAGTCTACAAATTCCAAGTCTTGCACCTCAGCAAACTTGCTTTGATCTATGTCATCTAAATCAACCTTCAAACAATAGAAAATGTCCAGTCAACATGGAGACAAATTTATAAAAAAAATATCAAAAGCAATAATACAAATGAAACAAACACCTATTTAAATGAACAGCTAAGGAATGGATGGCACATCGTATTACATGCGCATAAATATTTACGATTGATGTCAAAATCCACTTTGCAGCAGGTGGAGTTGTGAGATTAAAACTATTCCATTCTCCATATGTTGTATAGGTAAACTAGAAAAAAATATTCTGATATCGTGACAGATATAAGATAGAACTTTTAGGCTTGTAATAAAATTACAAGTTTATACATACAGTGGAGAGTAAGAAAAATAAGACAGTAAGAAAATATATTGAATTAATGAAATACTTCGAGTTATTTGGCCATTCAAATGGGTTGCAGTGATATGGTATTCTTCCAAGCAAAGACACAAGTAGACTGTACAGGAAATAACTCAATTTTACAGTTAAGAAACCTAATTACCTGGCTGGAATTGCTAAGCATGGTGCCCGAGTAGGGAAAAAGTTCGTCAGACATAGATGCTGGATAAAGCCGAATGTACTTTTTCCCGACAACCTAGAAGTGAGAAACAATACAATAATCTCAGTCAAATAGATTATTCCGTGGTGCAAAGAAATCTTTTGGATACCTGCACCAATAATGTAAGCAGCCTTTTGTAAACAATTTAAATAACTAGAATATACAAACCACAATGTGATTGTCGTGCATCACACGTTTCACTTAAAATAAGGGATAGAAAATCGGAACTTCGCTTGTATTGCTGGATATACAAACCACAATGTTAGCTTGCTAGCACTAAATTGTACATTTAGTAAAATAATTGTAATCTAGGTAAGAACTAAGAAGCATGAATAGCTGGCTTGGTTATAGTATCAACCGAAGTTGGACTCATGGGACCTCTATTTAAGTATTAATTGCTTACAAGTGCTCAAAAGAAACAAGAGCCACAATAGCAAAGGGTATCTAACATGATATTCTCTGGGCAGGACCCAGTGAAGGTGAGGGTTTAACAAGCAGCTTTAATTTGCAATTATTCAATACAACTATTATAGTATACAACTGAAATACCTGTGCTAGTATGTTATGATGTGGATCATGGTGTAATGGTGTTACTGTTCCAGCTGGACCAAACCAAGCATTGAGAGATCTTAGCTCCCCTCCACCAGCAAAACAATAGTCGGGAATAAAGATATCTTTCCGAAGCTCATTTATCTGTCAAATTCAATAGTGTGAGAAACTTAAACGAGCAGTTCAAGTCCTGCATTTGCATGTCAAAGAATTACAAGAGATCTAAACTTTGAATACCTGGTCAAATAATGGATGCTGAGCAAGATATGTAGGACCACCAGGAGAACAGCCATGCGACCTTATCCGCTCAAGGAACTCTGAAAAAGTAACTAGCTCTTGCTTCCAATCTGCACATAAATAGTTTTTCCCAACCTGCAAAGAATGCTGCACACTTACCCTTTTCTTCCAATATTTATTCAAAAATTAAAATTGTAATACATATAAGTATCCACTCCACACCATTCTTCCTTTTTTGGGTTGTGTGTTGGTTTCCAGTATACCGTTAAACAAATTCAACAACCTTGCCATCACACGAAAAAAATCACACAGGGTAACGGGACATAAATACAAACAATCCTAGAGGCAACATAGAAATTACAATGTAAAGATGTGAATTACTGCAATTGCAATAAATATTCACAAATCACATGAGGCAAATCTTTCAACATCTATCTCATCCATTTCCAGTTTCAGTTCAACAACTTGGTGGCTAAAACAGAATCTGCCACAAATTGTCACAGAATTGGGGATCAACTGTTGCAACCAATGTAAATTGTTTACTCACTTGCTAGTGCATTTCAAAGAAAAGTTCTAGGATTTCTACATAGAGCATTTTTAGGCCTATAAAATCAAATATATGAAGTTAACACACAATGCAATAGATTAATTGCATTAAAGCATGTTCCAAGTGAATGATTTCCTAGTTGATGAGTTCATGACCAATTTTAGTTGTTTGTAGAAATAAATTTAGCTATTTACAAAGAGAGGACAAGAACTAAGTTATGACTAGAAGACGATAATTAAATTGCCAATGTAATCGAAGGGTATTAAGTTTGAGTTAGTCAATAAAGGTTCAATGCAGAGTTTTTGTATAAATTTCACGTCTTGTACTCGAACTTCTCGATAAATTTTCCAAAATACTAGTAAGAAAGTTGTTTAGGAAAGATTACCAAAAAATAACTTCAATTTTAGAATATATTCTCTCCATTCCTATTTACTATAAGAAATAAAAGACAAAATCACACATACCAAGGAACACATTCAAATGCGTTAATGCCAATTTTCTTTCCAAAAATTCCCTTAACACTCATTAAATGAAATTCACTTTCATAGGGAAGATAATTTCTAGGTAAAATAAAACTCACAATAAATGAGGGGTATAAAAGAAAGTCTAGTAATAAATACACTTAAAAAGTGTACTGTGTTTCTTAAATTTAGGAGAAAAAATATAACCAAATGTCTCTTATAAATAGACTAGAGGGAGTAGCTTTCAATCTAACAGCTAATGAACATATATGACCTAGGATTGATTCAAGTAACAGTTTAGTAATTGTTAGACAGTTAGGGTGAGTTAAGATTAATGCAAAGGATCAGAGTATCAGTGAGGAAAATTGTCAAACCACTATCCGCTTTTCCCTGTGAGTTCAATAAACTAAACAAATGCACCCGGTTTTGAAAACTTCATCTCTAAACAGTTGTTCTTCAAAGAAAAGGAGGTACCAAGCATTATTATAATTAGAAATATATCAGCTAGAGTAATCACCTCAACTGGAACAGTGCGGTCACCAGCAACTCTTAGCAAGTAATCTATATTATTCCAGTTTTTCTTGGCTGGCCAGTGCGCCATACAATCACTGATGATAACTGGGGAGCCAGCCAGGTAATGATCTTTCAGGAACTTCTCCAGTGACAGGGCAGACCTCTTCACCACATGCTTAGAAGCAAGGGACTTAACAGGTAAAAGTTTGAGCACCTACAGTGTAAAAGCTATAAAGTAAACGTTAGAAGCGTCGTTGCACAAATGCAACTATAAAAGAGCAACCTAAGGTTGTCTTTGGAATTTGGATATATAATGGAGAGTAAAACTGAATGAAAGGGGATTTATTGGACTGGAGTAGAATGGAATAAAAGCAGGGTATTGAATAGAATGCATTCTATCATATCCCACTCCTTCCCATCATATTTCAATCAATCCAAATAATGGAGTTTATTATGAATCCATTTCATTTTCCACTTCATTCCATAAATCCACACAACCTAAGAAAAAAATCTTCAAAACCCAATACTAGTAAGCACTCAATCTTGTCTCATATTTGAGGGTGACACATTGACACATGTTTTAATCTCACAGTTTGGAAATTTCCATTAAAAAACAATTATGCGCATATTTGGACGTGATTCAAAGCACATAAAATTATTTTGACATGTTTATGTTAGTGTTTGGTTTTGTGCTGTGCAACCACCACGTTGAGTTGAGAACTCTCCCACCGTGTTTTTTAGAAGCTGCAATTCAACAGAGACCAAAATTTATTTTTATTGAGTTTATTTTATAAAATTTATTTTAGTAAAAAGTGAGATTAGATTAAGGTAAAATGATATATGCTTGAATACGTTTACTTGAAAGTTAGTTGAGAAATAAACTTGAATAAAACATAAGTTTTGGCAACAAATGCTTACTTCTAGTTAGAATCAATTCTAATCGATAACTGTCAAACATACAAAAGTTGAATTTTAGTCTTCAGAATCACTTTTGGGTCTCCCTATAGTGAATAGTAGTATTGTTTTAAATAAATTTTAAATTGAGGTTGAGATTCATAACTTTTGCCTCTAAACAACCGAACATGATTTTTAGCCTCAAATTTATCGTTCAATTCACTTTTACGTGATCCAAACATAAAAAAATTCACATTCAAATAACTTTTAACCAAGACCAACATTTACCTGAACTTCATTCATATCTCAGATTATACTGTGGTAGTATCAGTAGTATTAATTAATAGGGTTAAATAAGTTTTAATCCTTCTAAAATTTTTCTTCACAACAATGGTCTCTCAAATATTTTCCATCAACAATTTTGGTCCTTATTTTTAAAATAATTCATATGTATCGTTTAAAAATATCGTATAAATTTTTAAATGATCTTTTGCATATATATTTAGAACATTATAAAGATATTTCTGACAAATACTTATAATTTTTTAACAAATGACGCATTAATACGATTTTTAAGCTTTAAAAATGCATTAAATATGATTTTTAAGCTTTTAGCTCTTAAAAATCCTTATTTAATTTATTTTTTTGTTAAAAAATTCTAAAATTTATAACAAGAACTCTTATAATGTTCTAAATATTCTTGCAAAAATTAATTCAAAAATTTAATTGATACACATAAGTTGAATTAAAAGCATGAGCCAAAATTGTTGATAGAAAACATTAAAGGCACCATTGTTTGAAGAATAAAAGTAACAATAAGAATAACAATAACAACATCATCAATAATAGTAATAATAAATGGTCATAAAATGTCAAGTCCTAGCTAGTTCACCGGCAAATGCCGATATTGAAGTTAATTATGGTAGAATTTTCTATTAAGACAAAAAAAAAATGGTCATAAAATTGAAGCTATGAATGGATTGATGAAGCTCACCTTAGACACATCAAATTCACGATCAACGAGTTGATGCTCAGAATTACCAAAACTTTGATTGTTTCCATCAGAAACCCTAAGCATCCTACTCTTTTCCGAAACCATATCAACAGCAGAGTCCAAATCCTTCCTAAGTAGACTCCCTCCCATAATAATCCCCATATCCAAAGCCCTAAGCGCTTCCTTC
The DNA here is from genome assembly GCA_037974775.1 of Cicer pinnatifidum. Taxonomy (NCBI): domain Eukaryota; kingdom Viridiplantae; phylum Streptophyta; class Magnoliopsida; order Fabales; family Fabaceae; genus Cicer; species Cicer pinnatifidum. Next base: position 63,077,004 of record JBBPBR010000003.1, read on the forward strand.
AACTCACCGTTTCCGTAGTGGTGCTTCGCCACGTGGAGACACGCCATCGAGTAAGCGTCGCGCCACACAGGCAACACCGAGTGCCACGGTCCAGAGTGAAGCTGCTCCCACGCCATCTCCCTAACCGCCTCCGCTGCGCGAATGTCTCCGGAGGCTGCCACTGCCGCCATTCTCACGTACGCGTATCCACCATGCTCTGAAATGGACTGGAGCAGAGTGGGAGACTCCCTGTCTAGCGTCGGCGTCTCAAAGTTTTCCGAGGGAGAGTCGCCGCCGTATGCGGTGGTTTTCGACATGTTCTGCGGCGGTGCGGTGGGATCTCCGGCGACTCGATTGAAAAGTGATTTGAGAGTGAGTGTGCAAAAAAAGTGTCAGATATTTGAAGCACAGAAGAGATATTTTGTAAGTATCTTGGTTCCCGATTCCCTGCAGTAGTGAGAGCAACAAGTTTTTCGCAGTAGTTGATCTTATCTGTTGATTTTAGATTTAACGGTTCATATCACAGTCACTAAATAATTTTAGCCGTTGATCTAAATCAGACGTCTAAAAGCTATAACTACGTCAAGCAGTCACAGTATGGAATTCGGTTCCAAGTATCTTTGGGTTGGGACCCCAATGTAAATAATGAAAGTTACTTAGCACCGAGATATTTTCTATTCGCGTTTTTGCACATAGAAATGGAGATATTTTTATTTCACTTTTTGTCACTTTATTGTGGCGTTTACGTTTTTCCTTTTATTATTGTTTATTGAGTGACACGTATGTTTCAGGAGTCGTTGATATGATGAGATATGAAACTTGGAATATTTGATTGATTTTCATACACATTTCATGAAGCCACGTTTTCCACCAAAAGTCACATAAAACAAATGAATGCTAACGACACTTGTTAAGAATTAAAAACTATAATTTTGTTTTAAATTTTTAAAAATCTAAAAATATAATTTTTAATAAAATATTTATATTTAGATTATTAATAAATGTTCTGAGAATATTTGTTAGTAGTTCTCATAAAATATTTATTTATAAGAATTTTTTTAAATAATTATGATATATTATTGATATAATAAAAATAAATATATATAGAAAATTTCTCAACAATTTTATTTCTACTGTTGAATTAATAAGTCCAATTATATCTCACTTGATTTAATGATAAGGCTTATTAATTCATTTGTACAAACAAAATTGTACATGTCACAAATCACGAAGATATAAGTTATAAAAAAAATTATAAATCCAGTATAGTATATCATTGTTGGGTGATCTTCTAATCAATGTTGATACAATTAAATGAGGTTGGATTCCACCTCCAAAAACTAGTTGAAAATGATTTCTAAACACACAGACAACCATATATATAAATCAATCTTATTAAATTTGAATCTCATTTACAAAGATTGTAGTCAGAATACACTTTTGTTTATAAGATATTTTTGTTCATGCATAATTTTATAGAAGTATTACTTTTTTGTTTAAAACAGTTTAAGTTTAGAACGATCGTTTACGGTATAGTAAATAACTATTTTAAAATGAAACTATATTTGTAGGGATGTTAATTAAATAAATTTTTTTTACGAATATCAAAATTAAAAAAAATTATAATTACAAAAATAAAAAAAATATTTAAACC
>JBBPBR010000003.1:63082137-63109631 GCA_037974775.1 Cicer pinnatifidum
AATTAAATCTTAAATTTATAACACCAATGACATTTTACATTTATTTTATATTTGACTGAATTGAGTAACACTTACCGCCACATCCCAACAATATTAACATACATGTGAAATTTGAGTTGAATTTCACTATATGGTGCATTTATTTAATTTTGCTAGATCATAAATAAATAAGAGTTACTAAAGTTCACTCTACCCAAACTACTTATTAATTACTATTCTTATATTTATATTATCTTTAATTTATATGATTTATTTAATATTTTATTTTATCTTTATTTTTTTTATTACATCATAAATATAACTCATTTATCATATCAGTATCGTATAGGAGTATCGTATAGGATGAATGTATAAATGTACACTAAATATTATTCAATTATTTATTATAAGACACTTAAACAATTGCATTCTAAACGAAATAACAATGACATAAATATTTATTAAATTTTTCTATTAAAATTTAGATTATCTTTAAAAAATTATAGATAATTATTTACGATTAAAATCAGCAACGTATACTTTATTAATTATGTCAAACGTAAAATTTTAAAACAAAATTAGTGAAATACACATTTACTACTATGTCAAACGCAAAATTTTAAAACGAAATTAGTGAAATAGACGCGATTGATATTAATAGAAAGTAAGTAATTTACTTGCAATTTTGGAAAAGAAAAGTAGAATATACCATATTTTTATGTAGACCTAATAATTTCTTCTTTCATTGCAAGTGACAAAGCACCAAGATTAGCGTCATTCTCCAATACCACACCAGGCATAACCATAGCTCTACTTCCAACAAACCCATCTTCACCAATCTTAATCTCTCCAAACTTCACCATTCCTCCTTCATCACCTTCATATATATGTCCAAACAACAATGCATCTCTCTCAACACAACCTCCTCTCTCAATCTTCACCATCTCAGGGTTCAACAATGCCCCCATACTATCAACATAAACATCTTCATCCACATCACCACCCATCATCTTCATCCACATCACAAACATAAACGACCCACTTGTCATTTCCATAAAATAATCTCCAATTAAAGTTCTAATAGCTTGCCATGTACTATCCATGATGATTCTCTTACTCCATATTGGAAGTTTTTCGCCTGGTTTATTTTTTCCAACAATAACCCATTTGGCTATAACACATGTTAATGCTGCCATAGTGCCTGAGAGAATCCAAAACAAAGGAAGTAGCCAAAAGATTGGAACTTTCTTGGAAAGGTGAAAAATTAAGTTCAAAGGAGCATAAATTGATAGACCCAATAAGATATGAGGTGAAACTGTTTGTAGAAATGGCTGAATGAAGAGTGATGTGAAGGTTTGGTTCCATGTTCTAGTCAATGTCAATTTTTGTGAATCTTCTTTGTTTAATGTTGCAGATAAATTACCTACATGGGATTGTGTTTGTGATCCAATATATAAACCACCCTCTTGGAGTATAGAATTCATTGGTGCTAATGAAAGTGCACCGAGAATCACATTCTTTTGGATAAGAGAATTAGGGAGGATTAGGCTTTGACTTCCGATAACTGAATTATCATGAACCTCAATTTTTCCCCAGACATAACCATTGGAAGAATGAAACCCTGTAATTATTTTGCTAAAATCTCCCAGATGGACGCCGGCGCCAATCGACATTAACTCTGGATTTGAAACCGGGTTGATGGCTCTAATGGAGCAGTGTCTTCCGATTTTTGCGCCCAAAAGGCGTAAATATACACAGAAGGCTTCTGTTCCTGAGAGAAACTTTGCACATCTAAGGTGGCAGGAAATATTCATTTGATATCGAAGCCATGTTTTGAATTTGGTTTGGTTTTGATTGAGGAGGCGAGTAAAAACTGCGGTGAGAGTGATGAGTATGAGACTTTGAAGCAAGTAGGCGCTGGTCAATGAAATGGCAAAGGTGATGGGGTTGGATGAGACATCAGAAAACATGGTAGCATATGCAATGATGATAAACGGGATCCAGTGAAAGGCCCCACATATACAAACAAATGAAAAGTGTTGGAGTGATGGAGGTTGCTTGGAGATTTTGATATATAACAAGTATGCGATGGCTGCGGCGAGGGAGCTGAGAAAGCCAACAACATAGATCCCTATAAAGTGGTAGATGGTATCATGTTGAGTTTTGTTGCTAATAACCGGAAGATCTTCATTCTGAAATAGAAATGATAAGGTATTAGTTAACAGTTTAAACTTCAATTAGCATCTGTCTTTAATTTTATGATGTAGGTATAGACATGAAAGTGACTTTCAGTTACTTATAGTAGGCATAAAAATATATGCTTAGATTATAGAACATAAAAATATGTGCTTAGATTATAGAGCATAAAAATATATGCTTGATTGTAGAACATATTTTGTAAGCATTGTCTAATGTAACATACCTTGTCAATATTATTAAGCTTATTCGGCTTTAGAACATGCTCGCCTCCGCCAACCTTTTGCAAGGCTTGTACTTCAGCACTCTCTCCAATAACGCTTCCTTTTTGAACAACAGCATAAGGTCCAATAGAAGAACATTTTCCAATCCTAATGGGACGGAGACTTAGAATTCCATTCTTTACCTCATGGCTTTGAACCAAAACACCTTCCGCAATGACAGCTTCGTCTCCAATTGAGACCAGAGCAGGGTCTGTGATATCAACTGTATCAATGAGCACTGAGGATCCAATTTTCGCACCCAACATCTCGAACCAGTATTTGAGAAATACCGTTCCTCTGAGGTGTACGGCCAAAACTTTAGAGGAAATTTCTTGGCTCTTGTATAGTGTCCACCACTTGACAAAATCTACTGAGTAGATGGAGACTTCAGAGGTAAGTTCATTGTTTAGCCCCAATAAAGAACTTCCAAACAATGAAATGCAAATGCAAGTAGAAGCAATGCAAAGAATCCAAGCAAGAGGTGCAAAAATCAGGGAAATCATGTAATTTAACCAAGGAACTCCAGCAACTGATTTACTGGCACATAGGTTGGAATTTAAAAAAGCAGTGATGGATAGATAAGCAGGAGAGGCCAGCATGATAGAGATGTAAATAAGTGCAAAGAATTGAAGTAAGCGTATACTCCATTGGCGAGACTTGGATACCTCCACAACCAATTCGGTACTATCAATATCAGCTTCTGGAACATTGGATTCATTGCTTGAAAGCTGAGGCTGAGTCTTTGATAGAAGATCTTCAGAGAAGTTAGCCAATTCTGTAATGCAGGATGCAGTGAAAACATCAATAGCTGCAACTGGTGTTCCAAGGAAATCTGAGAGCTTTTGAGTTGATTTAACAACACCGATTGAGTCTATTCCGTAGGATGTCAGGTTGCCTGTGACTGAAATGCTGTTGATTGCGACTCCAGTCTGTTCAGAAATAATCCCTTTCAAGAATTCTACTATGTCATTTTTACTGATCCTTTTACTTGGTACATGTATAGTTCTCACTGGCTGAGGCCGAGTCTTTGACAGAAGATCCTCAGAGAAGCTAGCCAATTCTTGAATGCATGATGCAGTGAAAACATCAATAGCTGCAACTGGGGTGCCAAGGAAATCCGAGAGTTTTTGAGTTGCTTTAACAACACCAATCAAGTCAATTCCATAGGATGACAGATTGTTGGTGACTGAGACATTGTTGATTGGTATTCCCGTCTGCTCAGCAATAAGCCGTTTCAAAAACTCTTCAATGTCGTTTATATCGATCCTTTTACCAAGTGCAGGCGCACTTCTTACTTTCTGGAGCCGGAATGGTTTTTCTTCTTTGCATGTTGCTTTAGTAAACGACCTTACCAAAGATTTCTTTGTCAACAAAGATTTTGTCCCTAGAGGTACTAAGTGTAGCGTGTCATCTGTGAACTGTTTGATACATTCAAATCTCTTGATCTTTCCTGATGTTGTTTTGCTGATGGTTCTAGGCTTGATCAAATTGACAGAAGCAAGACTGACTCCATGTTCTTCTGCCACACGTGTCTTAATGTTCTCAATCACATCTTTGCTAACTGGTTTACCATCCCTTACTTCTGCAATCACAACCAAGGCAACCTGATCAGAGCCATCTGGAATGGAAATCCCCTTTGCTGATAGAATCTCCTCAGCGACACCAATGACAGCACAGCAACCGGGACGAAGAAATTCAGATGAAGTCTCAATTGTCTTTTCCACATCTGCTGAGTAAATGTTTCTTCCAGCAACAATGATAAGATCCTTGATTCTTCCAGTGATGAATAGCTTCTGATCTATTATTCGTCCCAAGTCTCCGGTTCTTGTGTAGTTACGTCCAAGATGATTTGTAAGCTCATTACTGAAAGTTTTCTGACTCAGTTCTTCCTTTCCCCAGTATCCTATCCCTGCACTTGGACTACTAATCCAGATTTCTCCCTCCTTTCCTTCACGAAGCTCTTCACAAGTGTCTGGATCAACTATACGAACGTCGATATCGGTATCTGCTGGATTAATATATCCACAACAAACTCTTCCCTGCCAATCAACAGTGATAGGCTTACCTTCTCCAAATGCACAGCTGACAAAAACACAATTCTCTGCTAGGCCGTATCCAGGAGCCATCACCTTTTGAGATAAGCCAAAAGGAACTGTTAGCTCAATGAATCTTTTTAGGGTCTTCTGTCTCACCGGTTCAGCAGCAACCATAAGAAAAACCAAGGTTGAAAGGTCTAAATTCTTAACCTTATCCTTGTCAGACTCCAATCTTCGAATCAGTAACTCGAAAGCAAAGTTTGGGCCAGCACTATGAGTTGCTCGATACTTGCTGATGATTTCAAGCCATAAAAGTGGTTTCTTGATAAATGTCATTGGTGAAAATAAAAAGGCAGATCCACCACTAATAAGAGATGTAAAAAGTCCACCAATTAGCCCCATGTCATGATACTGAGGAAGCCAACTTACTAGTTTAGTCCTTGAGGTACTTTTGTATCTACTTTGCATCAATTTCACATTGTGAATTAGTCCTCTATGAGAGATCATGACTCCTTTAGCATCACCAGTTGATCCCGACGTAAATTGCAAGAAACATACATCACCAGGTTGTGGTTCACATTGATCATCAACATTCTCTGAAACAATGCTCTTGGAATTCTTGACCCAGGTATCAGTGAGCAACCACGGAAGGTTCGGCCACTGAGCTGATGATTTCCCCTTTTTTCTTGTTAGTGAAATTAAATTTTTCAATGAACCTGCACGGACTGCCGAGTGATAAGTTGTTGTTGACAAAATCCCCACAATGCCACATGACTTGGCAATGTTTTCAATTTTCATTAATGCTTGTCCACTTCTTTGCATGGGGTCTGGGGGAGTAATTGGGACTGGTAAGACTTTAGCTCTTATGCATCCAAAGAAGGCATCGATAAAATCTAAACCAGGGACGTAGACCAAAAGAACCCTGTCACCAGGCTTGATAACCGGCTTTTGGCTTGTCAAGAGCTTTTGAGCAATGCAAGAAGAATAATAATGTTGTTCTCCGTAGGTCCTTCGGCATACCGGAGTCCCTTCTTCATTAATCCATGTGTAAAGAGTCCTATTTTGAGTGATTGGATGAGTCCCCCAGTACTTTAAGTAGCTATTCAAAGTAGGCAAATTAGGAGATTGCACTTCTGGCAATTCATCTAATTCTTTAGGGTTCTTCTTTTGGTGCTCACTTTGCAAGGGAAACAAATTCTGCATAAGACATACTTCTATTAGGTGCTGCTGGTCTATTTGGAAAAATGTGTCTAAGATCTATAAAATCCATACTTTTACAATCATTCATTTGTCAAAATATATGTAAATGACAAATTACCTTAGTGTAAGGAAATGTTGGCAAATCATTGGTATTGGCAAAGTTCTTGCAAATTAGAGCCATGGAATAAGATGAGTTCCTCTCCGTAAGCTCAAATGCCATAAGCCCACCTACATAGTAAGTATTCCTTGAACCTTGAAGCTGTGATTCTAACTTTTCATAGAATCCATCTTTCATATCTGCATTAAAGCTTCAAAATTTTGAGACTTCCGTGTTTGGATAAGCAATTTAATTAAGTGTTTATCATATAAGTGTTTCTGTATAAGCTATTTCTATAAAGTCAAATTGTTTTTATAAGCTATCTTAAAGCGTTTTAAAAAATAACCTCAAAACAAGTTATGGAAGTTGTTTCTATAAGCTCTCCCAAGCAGTTTCTAAGTTGTTTGGGAGAACTCTGAAATATGGAATTGAAAAAGAAAAACAAATGAAATACCTTGGCTGCCAACATGAGGAAAATACTTAAAGCAGCGTTGAAGAATGAAATTCTCAACTTCTCCTCCCATGGTTTGTATTGTCGTCATGGCAAGCTCCTTGACAGTTGGTCCCTTAATATCAACAGAGTTGCCATAGGACCAGAACAAGAATATATTAGAGTCAGCATAAAATTTCTGCATTGCCACTGGATTTCCAATTGTGCTGGGATCTTCAATATATTTACTAAAATAATAAAATCCAATAGGCAAATGTTCTAGCCCTTTAATCTTGAAAACAGTGGTGTAGTAGTCATTTGTCTCGACTTTGCTGAATAAATCCTTTTCAAGGTCACTTGCATCCATTATTTCTTTCTTGCATTCTGCCAGAAGAGTTGTTCAGTAAGTTATCAGGTCGCTGAAAGAAACAAAAACCTTACATAAAATGGATCAGTTAGAAGTCTACATACCTATGCAATTAGAAGGTGATCTGTAAATTTTCCCATATTTTAATGGAAATGAACCAGAAATTACGATCTTATCAAATTCCAATGTTTCAACTACATCCAAGCTCTTGATACGGACTGTGACACCATCAGAGTTCCTCTTGATTGCCAATACTTCAGTGTTACAAAGAAGTCTCAAAGGAAGTGATTCAGCAATATTCTGCCAAAGACTTGTATATCCACCTTTGAATCGTCGAATTTTTCCAGCCATGGACGTTCTAGTAAATTCATGAAGGTAAGCATAAGGCATGTCTTGAATAAACCCATATCCTGAAGCAGTGTAACCATAAGCTACAGATTTAGGAATGGATTTGAGTCCATGACATTTTAGATACTCTGGAGTTAAGTCTGAAGCAATGTCACTAACAGCATGGACTCCAATACGACCGCAATTCTTCACTTTTTCCTGTCAGCAGCATTCAAATTTCAATTCAGAGAATATGAAACAGTTTCTATGAATTTTTGAAAAATTGATAGTAGAGAATAGAGACTAACTTGTATTTCCAATGTAAGTGACATAACAGATACATAATCATCAGCAACTTTAATATCTTGATATTCTCCAGAGGAAGGGTCAACAACAGCAAGCTTGTGAGAGTCCAATTCTTCTAATGCAGAGCCTGTCTCTTTCGCCAAGTGAAAGATCACTGGAGCACTGCTTGCAGCAAGAACTTGTCCTCCCAAATCATATAATTTTCCTGTATAGACATTTGCATATACTCAAAATCAATTATCACTTGATCCACTAGAGAGTGAAATCAGGGTCAACCCAAACCCTCACTTTAGGCCTCCCAAAAAAATAATTTTTCCTATAACTAAATAGGCCAAACTCAACTAAAATATAAGAAGATTTGTGAATAGCATTGCAAAAGTCCTCCACTGGATTTGAATCTTAGTTCTAAAAAACGTTTTCCACTACATCTAAACTATATCGACATAATTTATACTGATTCACACATGCCGACAACTCGAGTGAAATCCGAGAGTGAAATGAATACCGACGTACCTTCAATTTCTACTGATTCACACATTCCTCCGACCGTGTGATGTTTCTCCAATACTGTAACATTCTTATAACCAAGCCTGGTTAATGCATAAGCAGCTGATAAGCCACTTGGACCAGCACCAACTATTCCAATTCTGGTGTTTTCTGGCAATGAAGGATGTAGCTTAGAAAATTGCTCCTCCATTGATCTCTCTGGATCCATCTTTTTTATTTGAATTTTTTTTTGATCAGTCTTTGAATCCTGTTTGTATCAATTGAATTCAGTTCAATACCTTCTTTCAACTCTAGTTTCTGTGAGAATATCTTACACAACAATTGCACAAAAGATTAATATCTTAAACACAAGCGTAGTTAAGACTTATCACACAAATAATTTAGAATGGTTTAACATGATGTAAGTTTCTGTGATATATTATGAATCACACAAAAATGTTGCCTAGATTAATAATCTCCTCTAATTGAATAGAATAGTCATTCAGCTTTGAGAAGTTTAACATTTTTGTATGCTGCTTTCTTTGATAGAAAATTAACATAAACTGCTAAGAAACACCACCAAATCTAGGCAATATCATAACAGTAACTTACACTAATCACATATATAATCACATATAAAATATTGTATATTATATATTTAAATATAAATCATTTTACGTTTTACTCAGTTTTAACTAAAATCATTTTTACTTAATCAATTTTTGTTACCGCATAGTCAACCACACCCTGAAAGTGAATTGAATGGAAATTAGTTATGTTTAAAAACATTAAAGTAAAAGTGATTCTTATCAATTCATAATGTCTAAGATGGTTTGGATCAAAATTACTTTTAAATGTATAATTAGTTACCAAAATAGATTTTAAAATTTGTATTTGAAATAATTATTTAAATATATGTTGCATTATTATATTTAATTCTGTAGAAAATATAACTATAAAGTAAAATGTATACTATATTTGAAACTTTTTTTCTTCATAAATTAGTTTAAAAACGTAAAATTGATTTAAAATATATATATAACAAAAATATTTGGCTTGTGGTCTGGTTGAAAATTTAAAATCAACGTATTAACAAAATGTAGTACACAAAAACATTCACACTAAAATGAATACGGACATAATTGATATATAGATAATAAATGAACATGCATAGTTGAAGCATATAGGATTGATATAACACCAAATAAGATTAGAGAAAGAGCATAAAAGCAATCTCCTTTACCCCTTAAAAGTGCTTTTGAGGCTTCGAATCAATTTATCTTCGTTGAAACCAAACATAATAGGTGTAAACGTGCATGCAAGTGACAACGTGTATCCAAACAAACAATCACGAGGAAGCTGGCAAGCTAATATTGTCAAATGACAAGGAGAGGATATATATATTTGCTTTTGCTTTTTAGAGGCTACATTTCAATATGTGATTGTGATATTTGTTTGAAATTTTCATTTGTGTGAATTTAATTTATATTTTAATGAGATTGAGATGTTACACACATAAATTTCATATGAAGAAAATACAACAACATTATGGGTGGAGTAAAGTTGATGTACCTCAAAGATGAGAAGTATATATGCAGTTTACTGAAGACTTGTCACAGCCACATTGCAAGTAGAACTTGCTATAATTGCAATTGCAATTGCAACACCATAGAAAATGAAACTAAGTCAAGTTAGGCACAATTAGAAAAAATAAATCTAAAAGGGTGAAATATGGTGACAAAATTTTGAGTAAAAGAAGAAAAATGATATAACAAAAGAAGTACCTACCTAATTAAGTGAGCATGCAACACGTTTTGTTGTTCAAATTAAAGTGGATGCCAAATGGCTAGTAAATAAAGTGTAAAAGTGTGAGAGAAATAACACTACGTGGCTTCTGATACCACACACTCAATTAGAACTTAATTGCCAAATAATTCATTGCTCTTAAATACTAGTAAGTCTTAATTAGTTATATACAAAGTAATCAATATTATAGATATTATAAAATAAAATAAATAATTTAAAAAAAAAGAAGAAAAAAAAGGAGACATTTAAGTCCAAAAGGGTAAGACAGATTTGAGTCCAAAATATGATAACCATAAATAGCTAGATAATGCAATATTATAGAATCAAAAGATATTCCGTTAAAGATTCTTATAAATTCAGCTTCATGCTGAATGTACGTTTGAAGAATCCGAGTGCATGCAGATAATTTGAGGTTAATTATAGTAGTATTATTTGTCGGCGTAATAACTTTTCAAACTGGAACTATATAGAGTTTAGAATAAGACACAAGAATAATTACACATGAATGAAAGCAGAAGAGATCGATGTTTGTTAAAATGGGAATGTGGTATTATGCTTTTCAAGATACGAATCACCGCATATTATTAATTAGCACGATCGGTTCAAAGCATAACTTACGACGATTCTTCATTTGTCCTCAACTTTTTTATTTATATTTTTCGTCCCTTTTATTATTAAGTCTTGCTAGAATGACACTCTTTCTAAACAAACGGAAAAAATTCTTAAATTTTAAAATATGGATATTATTAATTTGAATATCTAAATTAATTATCTAATGAGATAGTCTAAATATACATTCATCGAATAAGAGTAGTGACCTTTCACTAGACAAACCAAAGAACGATTTAGTCTATTATATATCATTTGTAATTATAATTCATACAAATATTAATTTATTTTATAATATAAGCACATTAAAAATTAACATTGTTGATTTAATTATTTATATTTTATTTAGTTACTTAAAGAAAATCCATAAAATTGATAACATAAATATCTATAAATTCAAAAATTGTTGATGCCAACTTATCATAAAACATCAAAAAGGTTATGCTTATATTTATATTTTAGAGTTTAATTACATATTTATATCATGGTTTAACAACAATTACTAACGCTGCATTATGGATTAGATGATAAGCAAAATAATTATGCATTATACGATAAGCAAAATACTTCAACAATGAAGACCACATAAGATGGAAATTCTCATACTTTCAAGAAAGATGCATTAAAAAGATATTGTTTGTTTAACAACACATCATAGACAATCACAAAAAGAAAATCATTGAGGTAGATAAGGTTTATGAAATATCTATTCAACTCACTTAACCCGCACAATTGAGAATTGACATCAAATATAGAGTACATGTGTTCACTCAATTTTAGATATCATGTCAATTATGCTTCACAAAAGAAAACAATATTCACATTCATGATTAAGAGCACAACATTTTAATTTTGTTTAGATAGATAAGATATGTGAAACATCTATTCAACTAATTTAACTTTCACATTTGACAATATTAGAAGTGAGAGAGGAAACATTCAATAAATATAGTACTACTTGGTGACTACTTATAGTTGAAAATGTAATGATAGGTAAAGAATGATATTATTGTATATTCTAGTGATTACAGTGTACATATATATATATAGCAAACACTAGCAGATACATGATCCTATGATTAAGGCTAGAATTAAGACGTTACAAGAAAATAAGACGTTACTAATTATATTGATTGACAGTGTCAAGGTAAATTATTAGATCCACACATTAAGGGATCTTGTCTCTAATTCCCCCTTCAAACTGATGGGTGAGGAAGTCACCCTAAGTTTGTCTTTGAGTTGGTTGAATCGTGTGTGAGTTAATGCTTTAGTGAGGCAGTCAGCAATTTGATCAGCTGATGGAACATAGGCCACAACAATCTTATTTCGCAGCACTTGGTCTCTAATGTAGTGCACATCAATTTCAATGTGTTTGGATCGAGCATGCATAACTAGATTTGAAGCTAATGCCTTGACACTCAAGTTATCACACCACAATGTTGGTTTTCTTGGCAGAGGGAGTTTTAGCTCATCGAGGAGTGAACGAATCCATGCTATTTCAGCAGCTAGGTCAGCCAGTGCTCTATATTCTGATTTTGTACTAGATCTTGAGACTACCTTTTGCTTCCTTGAGGACCAAGAAACAAGTGTTTCACCAAGGAAGACACATTGACCTGCCATGGATTTTCTATCGTCCACACTTGTGGCCCAATCTGCATATGAGAAGCCTGTTAAGTTCAAGTCAGTGGATGGTTTAATGCGTAGACAGTGTTGGATGGTACCTTGAAGATATCTCAATATTCTTTTGATGCCTTGCCAGTGATCTATAGTGGGAGAGCTCATGAATTAGCTGAGCTTGTTAACTGAGAATGCTATGTCAGGCCTTGTATTTGTTAAGTATTGCAATGCTCCTATAGCTTGTCTGAACACGGTTGGGTCTTTTAACCTCTCCTCTTCAGCTGTAAATTGCTTGCCAGTTACCATAGGTGTTGGACAGGATGAATCATTTTCCATTATGAATTTTCTCAGGATGTCTCCTATGTATTTCGATTGCTTTAAGTACATACCAGATGCATCTCTTTGAGCTTCTATGCCTAAGAAGTAGTGTAGTGGACCAAGGTCCTTAAGGGAAAACACAACATTGAGTTGTTTGATGAAGGATTCTAAAAATTTGGTGTTATTCCTTGTGACAATTATATCATCCACATATATAAGTAGAAAGGTGATGTGATCTATACCTCTTTGAGTGAAGAGTGAGGAATCACTTTTTGTGTTCTTGAAACCCCAACTGAGTAAGGCATTTTTGAGGCTGTCAAACCAGGCTCTTGGGGCCTGTTTTAATCCATAGATTGCCTTAGATAACTTGCAGACATGTTCAGGTTTAGTTGAGTTAACAAATCCCTCTGGTTGATGCATAAACACAGTCTCTTTGAGGTAGCCATTAAGGAATGCATTGTTTATGTCCAACTGTTTGACTTCCCAATTGAGATGCACTGCAATTGAGAGTATGATTCGAACTGTACTGGCCTTGACAACTGGGCTGAAGGTCTCTTCATAATCTTGTCCAGCTGTTTGTTGAAATCCTTTTGCAACTAATCTTGCCTTTCTCCTTTCAATTGTCCCATCTGCTTTGTACGTGATCTTGAAGACCCATTTAGAATCAATGATATTTTCCTGGCCTTGATATGGTACCAAAACCCAGGTTTTATTTGACATGAGTGCCCGATACTCATTATCCATAGCTTCTTTCCACTGAGGTCTTGTAAGTGCTTCTGTGATATTTTCTGGTTCCTTCTCATCTGTGCAGGTTTCAGCTAACCCAACATATGGCTGCTTTGGCTTGTGAATTCCAGCCTTGCTCCTGGTCCAATGAGTGTTGATGGTTGTGCTTGGTTCAGCAAGGTCTTGGGGAGCTTCACTAACTGTTTCTATGGGATCAGTGTCATATGAAATTGGACTGTTCCTTGTTGAATCATTTGTAGTTGGACTGGCTGGTGCAGCACTACCAGTTGGACTGACTTGTTCTTGTTCGACATCAGGATTGTTGTCATATGAAGGTGTTGATTCTCCAGTATGTGAGCTACCTGCAGTAGGCAAAGAAAAAGAGGCAGATGGACATTCAGTTAGTGTTTTCAAGGGACTTCTTGTATTGAGAAACCCATCATTGACTGGAAAGTGTTCTTCATTGAAGACAACATGTCATGAGGTGAAGATTCTTCCATTAGAGTTTATGCATTTGTATCCTTTGTGGGAGTTACTATAGCCCAAGAACACACATCTGGTTGTGTGGAACTACAGCTTGTGCTGATTATAGGGCTTGAGACAGGGATAGCAAGCACACCCAAAGGGTTTTAGGGAGTTGTAGTCAGGTTCCTTTCTAAAGAGTAGTGAGTAAGGACCTTCATTTTGAGTGACTAGAGAGGGCAATCTGTTTATGAGATAAACTACCGTGGAGAAAGCTTCCCACCAATAGTGTAAGGGAATTTTGGCTTGTGCTAGTAGTGTCAGACCAAATTCAGCAATATGTATGTGTTTTCTCTCAGCCCTACCATTTTGTTGTGATGTGTAAGAGCATGACATTCTGAATTGTATCCATGCTTCTATTGCATGGTTTTGCACAACCTTATATTCACCACCACCATCACATTGGATTGTTTTAATTCTTTTGTTAAACAGATTTTCTGCCATGTTTTTAAACTGGGTAAAAGCTTGTGCAATATCTAATTTCTGTTTCAGAGGATAGATCCAGGTAAATCTACTAAAGTCATCAAGGAAGTGAACATAATATTTGAAACCCGAAGAAGATGTTACTGGTGCAGGTCCCCAGACATCAGTGTGAACTAATTCAAGGATTTCTTTAGCGTGAGAGGTTGAGTTTTTAAAGGGTAAAAAATGCATTTTGCCATATTGACAAGCCTCACAAAAGTTAAAATGATCGCTAGGTGATAGTTTGACATTACAATTTTTCAAGACTCTATCTAGGACTTTATTATTTGGATGACCAAGCCTTCTATGCCAGCTTTCCTTGACAGATACATAAGCACACGGGTCCCTTTCAGTCCTTGAAAGCTGATACAAGACATTTTTAAGTGTCCCTCTTAGGATTGCCTTTCCTGTCAACTTGTCCTTCACAAAACAACAATTTGCATCAAACTCAACCAGAATGTTATTGTGAGCCGTTAATTTCGACACACTTAACAGGTTTTTGGTAATATTGGGCACATATAAGACATCATGTAAGTTAAGTGAGTTTAGTTTTGAGGAACATGTGGCAACAATCTTTAGTTTTTCACCACTTCCAACAATTAATGAGTTCTTACCATGATGTTCTGTCAGATCCTCGAATTTGTCAGTTTGGTGTGTCATAGGATTGTTTGCACCATTGTCAAAGTACCAATCATAATCTTGAAGAGAGCTTTGTGAGGCTAGGAAGGCATTGTGTGCCCCTTGTCTGTCACTGCCTGCTGAATAATTTGAGTTTAAATAAGACTTATCAAATCTGTAATAGCAATTTACTGCTGTGTGTCTGGCCTTGTGGCAAACTTGACATGTTGGCTTAGACATTCTTCCTCTTCCTCTGCCTCCTCTCCAACCTCTGAAGTTAGAGCCTCTCCAGTTGCTGTTGGAACCTCTCCAGTTGTTGTTTGTGTTGAATTTGTTGCCTATGTAATCAATTTTGTTGGCAACATTTGTTGAAGCATTAAGGGTTAGGTTGGTGAGGCTATTCAGTTGATCAAGTCTACTCTCAAAGGTCATCAATTGAGCCTGAAGATCAACCCAAGTGAGACTAGTTTGATCAGATAGCTTGACCACCATAGGGTTGTATTCAGAATCTAAACCATTCAGAGTTTGAATGATTGAGTTGGAAATGGGGCTGCCTGCAAGTTTCAGCTTGTCATCGAGATTCTTCATTTTGACCAGATACTCCTCCATCTTCATCTCTCCTTTTCTAATGTTGTGAAACTCAGATTTGAGGTAAGTGACTCGAGATCTTGTGTGTGCACCTGCTAGGCTTTGGGCTTCATCCCAAAGTTGTTTTGAGGTTTCATAGTGCAACAACTATGTTGCCATTTCAGTAGTCATTGAATTCATCAACCATCTAAGGAGTTGTGAATCGTGAGCCTGCCAATCTTCAAAGGCAGGATTTGGATTCTTGCTTGAATCTGTAGAAGCTATGAATTTTTCGGGACACTCCTTTGTCCCTAGCATGTGCCCATCGAGCCTGCAGCCTTTAACTATAGAGATCACCAAAGATTTCCATAGTGGATAGTTGTCTCTGTCCAACTTGACAGACACAGTGAATGGGGGATCATTTCTGGACTTTGAATCTACAGCGGATGCCATGATTTGTGTTGGATCAAGAGCCTTCAGGGCTTAAGCGCTCTGATACAAGGTTGGAAATGTAATGATAGGTAAAGAATGATATTATTGTATATTCTAGTGATTACAGTGTACATATATATATAGCAAACACTAGCAGATACATGATCCTATGATTAAGGCTAGAATTAAGACGTTACAAGAAAATAAGACGTTACTAATTATATTGATTGACAGTGTCAAGGTAAATTATTAGATCCACACATTAAGGGATCTTGTCTCTAATTCTTACAAGATTTTGCGCTTAAATTATTTGTATGGCATAAAACTGAATTTACACTTCTAAATGTAATAATTTAAATGGAACAATTGTTAGATAGACAATGTTAAAAATGTAATCATAATATATTTGATTTTCATTTCATTTTTATTCCCTTTACCAAATTAATTTTCAAATGAGATAAACACTAAAACACATATTACATATCATATTAATTTAATTATTATTATCACTATTCAAACTAAAGCAAAAATAAACAAGTATCATATATAGAGCTGTCAATTTGACAAGCCCCCTAATTATTGGCCCCAGCCCATATTTTGAAGGGGCCAAAAAAATTAATAATTTAAAAGGCCCCAAAAACAAGACCCCCTAAAAATTTGTTGGCTTAGGAGGCCCATAGGCTCACTTTTTTTTAAAAAAGAATCGATTTTCTTTTTTGAGAAATAAAGTTTTTCAATTTTTTCACCGATCATTTTTTTCTATAAAATTTTCTGATTTTTTTTCGATAAAAAATGTTTGATTTTTTTCGATAAAATTTTTTGATTTTCTTTCGAGAAAAATTTCTTACTTTTTTCGATAAAAAATTTCTGATTTTTTTTCGATAAAAAATGTCCGATTTTTTGTTTCGATAAAAAATGTCTAATTTTTTTTTCGATAAAAAATTTCCAATTGTTTTCGATAAAAAATTTTCAATTTTTTTCGATAAAAAATGTCCGACTGTTTTTGGATAAAAAATGTTGGATTTTTTTTCGATAAAAAGTTTCTGATTTTTTTTTTTGATAAAAAATTTTAATTTTTTTTCAAGAAAAAAATCTTAAAATTAACAAAATATTTGGGGTCTATGGGTCATAGAGCCCCCTCCCTTAGACCCCATGAAATAATGGACCGAAATTAAGGCCCTTAAAAGATTATTTTGATAGGAGGCCTAATAATAAAACAAAAAAATAAGGGAGCCTTGTAGTTGGAGGCTTTTTTGACGGCTCTAATCATATACGTGAAAGTAACATAAAAATGGCTTTATAGGAAGTAGAGGATAATACTAATTTATCATGAAGCATAAAAAAGATTATGCTTATATTTATATTTTAGAATTCAATAACAATTAATCACTCTGCATGCATTATGCATTAGATGATAAAGCAAAATAGTTCAATGATAATTAGATCACATAAGACGGAAATTCTCATACCTACGGAAAAGATACTTTGAGCGTTAAAAATATATGTTTGTTTAACACCACATCATAAATAAGCACAGAAAGAAAGATGAGGTAGATAAAGTCTATGAAACATTTATTCAACTAATTTAACCTGCACAATTGACATTAGCAATATAGTATATGGGTTCACTTAGTTATCAAAATCAAATATTTTAGCCGGAAAACTAACTATAAATATATCGGTGCATTTATGCAAACTATTGTTTCTTTTCTAAAACCTTCCAACCAAGAAAAAAATACATTGTAATGAATAAGCCATCAATTGAATCCATATCACAATGTCATCACAGTGTCAGTTGCTTTCAAAATATGACAGAATAGGTCAAGAACTAACTTGATGGTTTAGAAACAAAATTTTGGTTTATTTTATTCACATCACATTACAATATGCTATCATTTTGTTAGAAGCAAAAGGGAAGGGTTACATTTTGTTAGAAACATAGTGGAAGCAAACAAAAAATATATACCAAAGAAAAAATAAATTCAAAATTAAGAAATTATACATTGATTTGAAAGACACAAGTAAACAACAATATTTTTAAAATAAATGAACCATATCAAAAAATGAAACCTAAATATCTAAAAAAAAAATGGATTTTGAAAAAAAAAAATATCTAAATTTATATTCACAAATTAAAATTGCTATCAATAAAACAGAAATCCATCATAAATTTATTTTCACCAAAATCATATAATGAGAACAATAGATAACATACCAATGATTAATAGATATGTGGAAAAACACATATGGTGGTAGAAGTGGTGGGTTCGCGGGAATGGGTGGTGAGTTTTATGGGAAAATTGAGAGGAATGTTATATAAACGAGACGAATGAGGAGTTTATCATAGTTTGCAAGGCTGCTGTCATCAGTGAGGACAACAATGACGGAACAACAGCGTGTGAGTGAGGGTGAATGGAAAAAATAGAGTGAGAGTGACGGAAAATAATAGAGTTAAGAGTATTCCATAAAGTTTTCTTCACAAAAAATATATTTAATTTTTACCAATAAAAAAATGCAGCTTAAGTCCCACGGACTCTAACAAGTTCAATAAAATATTAATATTTAGAGTTGCGTTGGTCATTTCACGCTAATTATTAACGAAACAAAAACAAAAAAAATGGTTTATTGACTGGTAGACCGACGACTGACACTAAATATGAAAGATTGTCTGTATTTTAAAATTGGAGATCAATTTCGTGAATTAGTGAAAATAACGGAATTAAAACAACAATTAGACCTTTAAATTATTATTTTTAGGGGTTTGTAGACATAGTAATAAATACTACTTGAAATTCACACACACAACTGCAATGTTTCAAATTCGAACTTGAGATATGATATTCTGCTTAACAATATTGATATTTGTTAGTTGAGCTATGATTACATTTCTTTTACCAAATATTTTATACACCATACAATTAAAATTTAGATCTCAACAAAAATTTTATGTGAAAATTTCATTATGCAGGACACGAATCTCACGCTATTATTTTATATAAAATCCTTTAAATTTTTTATTACATGTTAGTTCATTTAGTATATCAATGTTTGCATTGCTGTCTTTTTTATATCAATTTTTCATCCAACTGTTAGTTTTCTTCAAACTCATTAATGTTAACGAGTTTCACACCTAGAAAGAACACGAGTTTGTTGGAAATTTTGGTAAAAAATGAGATTTGAAACATAAATTAGAGTAAAAAATGAGAAATTTCTCACCTATTTTTTAGGGTTACTATGTATATCTGCTTTAAATATAGACATTGGAATAAAAAACTTACTTTATCTTTTTCTGAATTTGATTCAAATTAGTGCAATTTTTCTTTTAGAACAATCAATAAATCCCAAGAATTAAAAACAAAAAGAAATTATTAAAATGTTTAATTATAGTTTTGGTCTTTTTATGATTATCAATTCACGAAATTGATTCATTTATTTTAAAAGTCGATAGTTTTAATCTTTTCTTTAAATTTATGAAATAAAAAATGATGACTTATGTAACACCCTAATTTATTATTATTGTAAATTAGTGATATTTTCTTATACATGCGTTTCTTGTGGTATAATAACTTTTTATGTGGTTGTCTTTCTTTATTTGTCTTTGTATAGTTGTTTAAATTAAAATATATGCTCATTGTTATTAAACTTATTTATTTTATTAAAAATAAAATAAAGTAATATATACTAGTTTTGCATCGCTATTATCTTAGTCCTCATATTTTAATAATGTTATTATCTAAATCTTTATTATTTAAATTTATTTTTATGAAGTATAAATATAAAATAATTACATTATTTATATATAAAATATAATAATAATGATGATGTCGTGCGATAAACTGAATTCTCCATATAATAGCTTAATAATATCTATGAATAGCTTAAGTAATAAACTGAATTCGCCATATAAATTGAATTCATGATATACTATCCCTGCGTACAATTATTTTATAATCTAACCCTTATTTTATTATCTTCCTATGCTAGCAACACATGCCACTCATACACAGGCTCTTCAAATTTTAATAACCCTGCGTCCTCACCATGAAATATGTTATTCAATTAGGCTTATACACAACATAACCAGAACCAAAATTGAGTGTCTCTATCTCCTCTTCCTTTTTGAGTTCTTTCTAAAAAAACCACCACGGGGCACAAATCTTGGCTACTCACACATAATCAAGCTTGGAATACGATTATGGCA
Source organism: Cicer pinnatifidum (assembly GCA_037974775.1). NCBI lineage: Eukaryota > Viridiplantae > Streptophyta > Magnoliopsida > Fabales > Fabaceae > Cicer > Cicer pinnatifidum. Next base: position 63,101,703 of record JBBPBR010000003.1, read on the forward strand.
TCAACTCTACCAATTGCGGTGCCGTTTTTCCGAAAATGACCACTTTTCTCCCTTGGAGTAGAATGTTTTGATATTTTCTAGACACCATAGTCATTTTTTGAGGGAAAACAAACATTATTTTTGAATTCCTCTTGTTGTTATATTTGGAATACACTACTCGTTCGCGTAATTTGACAAAGTTGATGTTGAACCCTATCGATGCTCCGACACATCAATGAGTCTTAGAGTAAAAATGTTTTTCAATTAAATTCCAAATTTAGTTTTATATTTATAAATAAACTATGCTTCAGTTTTATAGCCAAGGGTTTTATTTGTTTGATAAGGTTAGCTCTATTTTAACCATTATACTCTTATTTATGTTTAATTTATACTATTCTAATTATTTAATATTTTGGTACGCTAATTTTAAATATGAAAAACATCAAAATGTGCTTTGAAGTTCTAACTCTATTATTATTATTATTATTATTATTATTATTATTATTATTATTATTATTATTATTATTATTATTATTATTATTATTATTATTATTATTATTATTATTATTATTATTATTATTATTATTATTATTATTATTATTATTATTATTTTAAAACTATAATGTTACAACTATTATTGATTTATGTTCGATTAATTTGGTTTATATAGGTGTGTAATATATATTATAAAATACGTTTTAAGTTATATATTACAAATAGTTAATAATTAATTTATATGGATTTGTCATTGCATATTTATTTAGCCTATATTGATTATTAGTCATTGTGTTGACAAAGAAGAAGATGTGAACCTTTTAAGCTGTTTAGATTCGTTATGGAGATTGTTATGTATAGTGAAAGCTTCAATTGAGGTAAAGGGTGAAAGAAAGTTCGATTTCATGAGTATAATAATATAACGTGGAACGAACGAGAATGTCAAAATTCCTCAAGATTCATCTAGGGCTTACTATGTACGGTCGAGCCATATTGAGTAATAATAAACAATTAATTAATAACATATGAATGGTAACAGTAAAGACTAAAATATGATTTAGAAACCTATGAAATTATTGTGAATTAATTTATATCAAGATGCATGATATTTAATTTTATGAGATTCTATTTTAACTATTATTGTATGGATGATGTGTATTTGAGTACTCGTGTTTACTTGAATGAAATTATGATTTTACTTGAATGCACCACTTGTTTGTTTTCCTATTTTATGATTGATAGAACTAGACTGTTCATTATGAGTGGTGGTGGTCCAAATGTCGGGATTTGATTGAGATTGACTGATATATATATATATATATATATATATATATATATAATGATGTAAACTTTGATGATTATTGTGGAATGACTAATACTTACATTGACGTAAATTTGATGAATATTGTGAATTCAAATTGAGAATTGTCGAGTTGTGATCATCAAATAAGTATAGACTAGATGTTAGATACTTGAGAAGTGAAGATTATTTTGTCACCATATAGGGAGAGTCTGACAAGTCCAGTGATTTCGAAAAAGTACAACTGAATGAGCCTGATCGTAGAGGGCTACAATCGAACTATAAGGTAAGACTGATAGACCTTGGGGGGTATCTGGTGGAGAATTCCTAATGGATTAGTGGATTACTCTCTAAGGCCGAGAGCTTCTGTGCAACACAAAAGTACCTCGATCGTTGTGTATATGCGTCTCGGGTTGAGTTGAGAGGATCTATGAGAACTTGGTCGTTCATGCATTCTTCGCCCACTCTTGTAGTAACATAGTATCAGGCCTTCTAACCTAGTACTTTAGAGTAGAATGAAACCAAATGATGAAGAAATATAAAGTATATGACATGCATAACATTGAATCCTTGTGTTTCGAAACTCACCCTTCGTTGTTTGTGTTTGACGTTTGCGATGGATGCAAACGAGCTGCACTTAACAAGTGATGACTAGTACCCTCAAATTGTCAAAAGTCGTCTTATCTTGAAGACTTTTATTATATGCCATTTGTTGACCTCATTTTTTTAACGTCATTTTATTTTTGAAATTCCTGCTCTGATAGTGACATCGAGTTGAGACTATATTTGCATTTATTACTAAATTTATTTACGTGTATTTCAGAATAATTTTGTTGAACAATATTATGACTTTGAGTTGTTAAATTTGATGAATGTTTTTGGATTAATGTGATGTGTTAAGTAATTATGTGATACTCTTTACCTTGTAAAAATGTTTTTTTTTTTTCAAGAATTTCATCACTCAATGTCAAAATTCAGAAATATTAATTTGGGGTTTAGGGTGTCACATTAGTGGTTTTAGAGCAGGTATGTCTAATTTGAGCGTGGGTCATATGTTTATTTTGCTTACATGCTTACTCCTAATTGTTGATTTGTTTTTTTTTTTTTACTATTAATATGCCATTACTTTGTTTTAAGAGAGCAATTTGTTGTGCAAACGTATTAATGAGTATTTCATGTGGATTATTTTTGCCTTTATGTTTGCATTCCGTTTAAGTGTAGGTTAACCAATGGTGTTGCTACAAGAAATGTCGAAGCCATTTGAATTTCGACAAGAAAAAAATTATTTTGCGGTAGTTAAAAAGGAGTTTTGTGGCAGTTGTAACCGCCACAATTTGATATTTGAGACAGTTCTTCAACCGTCGCAAAAACGTGTGTCACGGGACTGTTTGACGACGGTTAAAAAAATCGTCGTTCCAACCGCCGTAAATTTTTGCCACACTTCTAACCGCCTCCAATAGGGTCTTTAGATACACTTATTTTTGTTCTTGGATGGCATTGCGACAGTTACAAACTGCCGCTGTATATTTTGTGCGACAGTTTGAACCGATGCAAATTAATTTTTAATTGTTTTATGTTTTTTTCTTTCATTTTTCATTTATTTAATTAAAATAAAAAATATTCATAAATCTCATTCATATAATTTAAATACATAGATATAAAATTATGAGATTTTATGCTAACTATTATTGTATGGATTATATGTATTTGAGTGTTCATCTTTACTTGAATGAAATTATGATTTTACTTGAATGCACCTCTTGTTTGTTTTCCTATTTTATAGTTAATAGAACTAGACAGTTCATTATAAGTGGTGTGGTCCAAATATTGGACTTTGATTGAGATTGACTTTTATATATATATATATATATATATATATATATATATATATATATATATATATATAATATAAACGTTGATGATTATTATAAAATGATTGATATTTTCGTGGACCTAAATTTGATGAATGTTGAATTCCAATTAAGAATTGTCGTGTTGTGATCATCGAATAAGTATGAACTAGATGTTAGTGACTTGTGAAGTAAAGATTATTTTGTCATCATATATGAATGGTATGACAAACCTAGTGATTTCTAGGAAGTACAACTGAATGCGCTTGATAGTCGTGAGCTATAGTCGAACTATAAGATAAGACTGATAGACCTTGAGGGTATCTCTGGTGGAGAATTCCTAAGTGGATTAGTGGATTATTGCCTAAGGTTAGGAGTTACCGTGAAATATAAGAGTACCTCGACCTTCGCGTACATGTGTCTCGGTTGTGTTGAGGGGATCTATGAGAACTTAACCATTCATGAATTGTCCATCCACTCCTGTAGTTGTATAGTATCAGACCTCCTATCTAAGTACTTATGAGTAGAATGGTACTAAATGATGAAGAAGTATAGAGTATATGACATGCATAATATTTCAATCTTGTGACTATTTTATTGTGATTGATTTGGATTAACTTGTGATATTATGTTCTCGAATATTCCTCATGCTTGTGCCAATTTGACTACGTGTATGTTATCATCGCTTATCTTATATTATTACATGATTTTGAAACTCACCATTCGTTATTTGTTTTTGGAGTTTGCGATGGACGCAGACGACCTGCATACGACAACCGATGACTAGTACCCTTAGAGTGTCAGAAGTCGTCTTATCTTGAAGACTTTTATCATATGCCTTTTGTTAACCTTATTTTTGAATGTCTTTTTATTTTAGGAATTCCCACTTCTGATAGTGACATCAAATTGTGACTATATTTGCATTTATCACTATACTTATTTACGTGTATTTCAAAATAAATTTGTTGTCTAATATTATGACTTTAAGTTGTTAAATTTGATGGATATTTTTGGATTAATGTGACGTGTTACGTGATAGTTTTTATCTTGTAAAAATGTTTTTTTTTTCTTGAAGAATTTAACTACTCAATATCAAAATTCAAAAATATTAGTTTGGGGTCTAAGGTGTCACAACTTCACATATTTTAATGACATGACATACAACTCTATGATATAGAATCATCTAGATACATTAATTATTTATACTAATAACTAAATTAAAATATGAAAAATTTATGAAGTTGAAATTTAAATTTTTACGGCGTTTTATTCCAATTTCATAGATGTTAATCATTTTATATTATCGTATCATATGCTGCATTATTTAAAGCAACCCATACTATCACTTTTTAGTTAAAAAAATCAAAGGGAGATACCAAAATTGCCGACTTTTAAAATAAGAAGATCAATTTTGTGAATTATTAAAAATAGAACAACTAAAAGATCAGTTAAACCTAATTAAAAAATGAAGCTTTAGTATCTCTTTTTTCACCAAAATTACCAAAAACTTCATTTTCCTTTGAGCAATTTATGGATTTGAAACCGAGTATCTCGTGAAAAAGAATGAGTTAAAATAATACTAACGAAGTTAAACAAAAAAAAGATAAAAAAATTAATGTTGCTGCTAAAATGACTAATTTATTATATAAAAAAAAGTACTAATTTGTTATAAATAAATAACTTAAAGGACTATAAGATATTATTTATTTGTTTGTAGATGAAATGGTAAAAAAACTCGCATACAATTGTGAGGTCCTGAGTTTGAACCTGTTATATAATATCTAGCCTAATAATAGTTAGTTATGGCATGTTTGGAAAGAAACAATATTATTGGAGCATACAAGTGTGAAGTTAGCTATGACATGTTTGATAAAATTAAGCTATAAGGTAGCTGATAGCTGAAAAGTTATTATGACTTATAGTTGAAAACTTAATTAATTGAAATTAAAGTTTTGGTAATTTAACTTGTTTTACTCTATTTTCCTTTTTAAAATCAATTTTCCTATTTTATTTTATTTTTTTGTTACATTATTTTTTTATTACATCCAAAAATAAATTTGAATAGTTATCTAAAAGTTTAGCAAGCTACATATGTATAAATAGTAATAGTAAAAACAATACAATTCATTTACTATTTACAATTTCACATAAACAATGTATTTAACTTTATCACAATGATAAATTAGAAGATGAAGAAATAATAATAAATATGACAATACATATCTTAATCATTTTTCTATAAGATGAATAGCATGATTTTTTTTGTTTTTGAATTATTTTGACAAGTAATTAAAGAAATTGGGTTTTTTGTTCACCGAGAAAAATATATATGTAAATATGTGAACTAGGGTGAGAGAGTAGTGGATGAGTGGGGGTATTTAGTTTGTATTACAAAAGAATAAAAAATAATAAAATAATAAAATTATAAATGAAAGAAAATATAAAAAATTATTAGTTATAAGTTTAAACACTACTTGAAGTAGCATAACAGAATAAACTAAACTAGTAAGAAAAACTTGTTTACCAAACATAACTCTTTTAATCCAACAAGCTTATAAGCTAGTTTAATAAACTATAAGTTAGCTTATTGACATTACCAAACAGTGTCTTAGTGTATTATTTGGTATAAGAGAAAAATGAAAGAAATAGAAAAAAAAATATTGATTATTATTGAAAGTGCGATAATGCCCCTACAAAAACTTTTCATCAATTTTATTTCATGTTATAATATAATAACTAGATTTGTATTTTAGTAAATTAATTAAATATTTAATATAATTATTTTATTCTTACAATTTAATTTAACTTTAAATTGATTTAGACAATTTTATTACTTGTCCGTGCTTCTTAGAGGCAAGGAGGATTAAGACAAAGTATCAGCTAACAAGGAATCATAGCAAGAGGCATACATTTTTGTTGTTGAATGAAAACCATTTTTTATTGAATCTTATTTTTGTTGTAGAGACGACAATGCAACCCGTGCATGCACATATTTATACCAATTCGTCTCAATTGGGTGGAAAAGTTAACTTTGAATGTTGGATGTAAATGTGAATTTTCTCTAAAATTAAAATCTAGAGGTCACCCTAAATTTGTACTTGAATCTACCTTGATAATAATATTATTATTTTTAAATTTTATATGTATGTACATATTAAATATATTTATTATTTTTTAAATGTTAAAAATTATAATTTTATCTCTATAAAAATATGGTTTTTAATATTTTTTTTGATTTTATTATTATATAACAATAATAATTAATATGACTTTTAAATTTATTGTTTTATATATATGAATGAGTTTGAATGCGAAGGAAAAATCCGAATCGCGTCGCAGACGGATATAGAGACTTAAATTTTATATTTGATAAAAAACAAGAATGGATGTAAGTTTTCCTCATACTCCGCCTCATTGTCATGTCTATGTCTGATGCACTTCACCAATCTAATTGCTTTAAGTATACCCTAACGTTTAAGTTTATTTATTTATTTATTAATTAATTTAAAAAAAAAAACTAATTACAAAGAAAACTTGTAAAATAGAATGATCCAAATAAAATTTTGTGGTTTTTCTCTCACTCTTGTCTCTCGTTTATAAATCACTCTTACTAAATATAGTTTGACTGATTCAACATGTTGTGAGACCTAAAGTAAAACTATCAGACAAAATATTTTCAAAGTTAATAAATAAATTATTAATATTTTATTTAAAATTTATATTTCTTATTTTTTTTGATGTAAAGTCATTTGTGAAATTATTGTACTTTTTCAACCGATAATAAAACTAATACATTTAATATTTCTTCTAATTTTTACTCTACTCAACTAAAAATTGTTGATCCTACTACAATTGAACAAAAGACTAATTATTTAAGATATAAATATTTATTTATATATTATATAAATTAATTAGAAAAATATATTAACAAATGAAAACTACACGGATAAATTAAAAATACATACCTAAAAATATTAGTATGTCACTTACAAGTTTAAGAAGTTAAAATAACAAAATAAAATACATACCTAAATATATTAGAGTATGCCACTTGAAGTCATTTTGGAGTGAGTAAGGACCACAACTAATGTTCCACGTGAAGTTGTAATGTAAATTGGACTGATTACTCGTGGTCCACGTGGTCATCATCAAACATCTTATCATTGCCCTTAAAAAATTCCCACTAATTGTATAGGAGTTACTTCAATGATTTGCTATAACATTGAAAGACAAAATTTGTATAGGAGTTACTTCAATTTGGAACAAGAATTTGACACGATAGCATTTGGATTTGATCATGATTGATGTAATTAGAGTTCGATAAATATAAATTTATTATAAGTATTTAATATATTTTAAAATCTTTTCTTATTTGAGTTGGAGTATCATTCATTTACTCTAAATCTTTTTTAAAAAAAACAACTGTATAGAGGTGACCCCATCATAAAATCTTATAGCTTTATTTAGTCTATTATAGAACGTAACAAATAAATAATATAAGTTTTGAGTTTCTATATTTGAATATCAATAATTTCCTAACAATTTATTTTTTATATTATTTTTTTATTACATCATTAATATATCTTTTTATAAACCAATGTTAGTATACTTAATATATATGTTAAGGGAAGATAGTTGTCAGATATTGAACTATAAACCTCTTGTATATAACTTCTTTGATGTCTCTAATGTCAAAGTTTGGAATGAAATATTAGGGAAACATAATTTTTAAAATTTTAATGAATAAATAAAAAATATAATATCATATAAAATCTAAAATTATAACAATATACTATACAATATATA
>JBBPBR010000003.1:63112907-63124829 GCA_037974775.1 Cicer pinnatifidum
AATCAATAAAAAATTTAAACGTGAAATGATAATTTATTAACATGTTTAAAATAAAGAGGGAAAACGAGCTATAGGAAATTCAAAGTTTGAAAATATCTACTCTCTGGTTTTGTATGTATTATGAAGACGAAATAGTAATAATTTATGTTAAATTTAATTGACTTTAACCATCATCTAGAAGTTCAAATGTTTTGCTTACTCCTTAAAATACAAGTTTATTAATTACGACAATTTTTACGATATTATTAAAAAAAAGTATCAATATTTAAAATTTTAATCAATAAATATGCAATTTTTTTTTTCTATATCAACATCTATATATTATATATATTAAATTGACTAAATTAATTATGATATATTTATCTTTTTAATTTCATTTTCTTAAATTTAATAATTTTTTTTATTTTAATTAAAATTAAAATCATTATCAATCTATAAGATCATAACTATTAAATCCTAAATCCTAAACTATTAAACCCTAAAATTAAAATCATTATCAATCTATAAAATCATTATTAAAGAAAATCGTACTCTTCCACTGTTTGTCCGCTGTCGTGAGAAAATCTCTCCTCTCTCTCACTCTCAATTTACTCGTGTTTGCGTTGATGTTTTCTTGGTGTCGTCAACCACACAATTATCGTTGTGTTGTCGTTTCCAGATTTGTGTTTGATTTTTAATGAACTAAAGACTTATATAGACAATGTAGAACAAAAAAGAAAGACGATGAAGAATGACGGAGAGACTCTTCGATAGATAGATGATGGGAGAAAAAAAGAAAGAAATTTGGTTATTTTTTATACAATTTAATAAATAAATATTAACTATTTTAAAATAGAAAAAAAATAAAAAACTTAAAAAATTTATAATTTTAAATTTAAAATATGATAAATCTTACTTATTTACTCATAGATAACATGTAATTAAACTATTAGTGATTTAATTTGAAAGTATGATAAGATATTAATTTTCAATTATACCCCTCCTATGAATTAACTGTAATTTGTTTGGTTGATTTACTTAAAAAAGAGACAAGATTAGAGAAGGAAAGTATCAAAGGGTATGTCCACTTGACGCATCGATCAATAGAAGAAATTAAGTATGAGGGTGAATTTGAAGTACCAGGAAGTTTTGGTGAGATCGGTGCTATTCTTGTGGAAAATGAGCATCACAGGGAGATGTTTATGAGAGGAATTGTTGTTGACGGGTTTCTGACCGGTCCTATTAATTTTACTTGCGAATCGTGGGTTCATTCCAAGTATGACAGCCCTGATAAGAGACTCTTTTTCTCCAACAAGGTAAGGTAACCCCAATTTGTGTTTAATTACATGAAGCCGTAAATTAGTATGAATGTTAATAACTGTGTTGTTGAACAGTCATATTTACCATCTGAAACACCAGAAGGATTGAAAAGATTGAGAGAAGAGGAATTGATAAGTTTACGAGGCAATGGACAAGGAGAACGCAAGAAATTTGAAAGGATATACGATTACGATGTGTACAACGACCTTGGAAATCCAGATACCGATCCCGAACTCAAACGACCCGTTCTCGGTGGCACTGAAAATCCATATCCTAGACGTTGTAGAACCGGAAGACCTCGCTGTCAAACAGGTCTCTAAATGCATCAACATTCATTATTATTAATTTTAAATACTAATTAATTATTTTATTTTATTTTATTGTTACATGAACAGATCCATTGTCAGAGAAAAGAAGTAACAGTGTGTACGTTCCTAGGGATGAATGCTTCTCAGAAGTAAAACAAATAACATTTTCTACAAATACTTTACACTCTGGTTTCCACGCGCTCTTACCGGCTCTCAGAACAGCTATGATTGATACAAACCTTGGATTCCCTCTTTTCTCATCTATAGATGACCTTTTCAATCAAGGATTTAGTTTGCCTTCTTCAAAGGACAAAGGGATTCTTAATCTTAGGACTATGTTGCCTAGGTTGGTCAAATTTGTACAAGATACTAGGAATGACTTTCTCCGTTTTGAGACTCCAGCCACAATGGACAGTGAGATTCACATATTTAATTCACTAATTAATCAATGTGTCTGTTAATTTTGCTTGGATCCTCTATTCTTCCAGTATGTGATACTGCAACAATGCGAATTGTTAGAATCTAACAATTTTTATATCTGCAGAACCACATACTATTGTTGTAGAGGATCCAAATTTTTATATTTAGTTTTTTTTCTTTCAAAGGAACTTATAATTAGATATAGTGATACTACAAAATTGTTTCTAGTCATTAATTTCATTGCTTATGATCAAATTGTATTTGAGTTTACTAATAAATAAATGGGTGTGTATGATATGAATATGGTAGAGGACAGGTTCTTTTGGTTTAGGGATGAAGAATTTGGAAGGCAGACTATAGCAGGTCTTAATCCTTGTTGCATCCAATTGGTCACGGTAAATTAAACTATGTTATTGTCAACAACAAAAAATCTAAACTATGTACATTTTTTTCCTTCAGAAAGAAAATTTTAATTTCTACATTGAAGGCAATAGAAAAGATGATAATTGCAAAATTAGTTTAAAAAAAAAAAATTTGATGTAGGAATGGCCATTGAAAAGCAAGCTAGACCCTAATATTTATGGTCCTGCGGAATCAGCTATAACCACTGAACTAATTGAACGAGAGATCAGAGGATTCACTACGGTTGAAAAGGTATTTGATTTAACGGTACTAAATTACTCATCATATTTTCTTATATGTGAATGCTAAATATTAGTGAATTGATGTTGATATATACTGTAAAAAAATTGTTGGATATACAAATACAAAATCTACAACAAACGTAAATGAAAAAGAAGTTCCTTTCTTACTAAAAAGAATTAGTATTCCTTCGGTTCTATATATCTTTAGTATAATTCATTCTAACAAAAATATTTGTCTCATTTTCCACGTTTTCTAATATCAATGAAGTATTAATTTTATTTTCATTATATTCTTAAATATAATTATTACTCTATTCTTTTATAATTCTTTTAATTTATTTTCCATACTTATGCTTCCAATAGAGTAATTTTGTAAAATAAGTTATAATTTTTATAAAATCCACACAATTAAGTATAGAAAAATATTTGGTGCATCACAAAAATGTATACACTTTGAGAAATAAAGAAATTAAAAAAAAGTGATATAATAAATATGATATATTAATGATATGATAGAAAGAAAGATAAAGAGACAATATGATATGTTAAATTGTTGTATAAAAATTTGAAATGTATATGTATAATTGTTAAGTATATTATCTTTTATTTCGACTATCATTTATTAAAGTGAGTTATATAATGAAAAAGGAATGGGTAATTAATTACATGACTTTAATGCAACAACGTTATTTAAGTGATAAAAAGTAAGATATGTTTAAATTAACTTTTTCTTTGAGATTAAGTAATATATTTAAGAGTAAATTTGTATTGCAACAAATAAAACAATTGTACATTAATTTTATGTGTGTAATTTTGCAAAATAAACAATACAGGCCATAAAAGAGAAGAAGTTGTTCATCCTAGACTACCATGATTTCTTTTTGCCATTAGTAGAGGAAGTTAGAAAACTTGAAGGAACAACATTGTATGGATCAAGGACATTGTTCTTCCTGACCCATGATGGCACATTGAGACCACTAGCTATTGAGCTAACTCGACCACCAATGAATGGAAAACCACAATGGAGACAAGTCTTCACACCTTCTTGGCACTCAACTGCTGTTTGGCTTTGGAGGCTTGCCAAAGCTCATGTCCTTGCTCATGACTCTGGCTACCACCAACTTGTTAGTCACTGGTAAGATAAAATAATCAACATATATTCATTTCTTGACATAAATTTTTTTTAATTAATCTGATAATGTTGATTTGTGAATGAACATGTACAATCATTAATTTTCATTTTTCTTCAGGTTGAGAACCCATTGCTGCACAGAACCATACATCATAGCAACAAACAGACAACTAAGTGCAATGCATCCAATCTACAGATTATTACTTCCACATTTTCGTTACACAATGGAAATCAATGCATTAGCACGTGAAGCACTAATAAATGCAGATGGAATAATAGAAAGTAGTTTCACTCCAAAGAAACTTTCCATCTTAGTAAGTTCAATAGCTTATGACCAACATTGGCAATTCGATTTACAAGCCCTTCCAAATGACTTAATCCATAGAGGAATGGCAGAGAAAGACCCAAATGCCCCTCATGGCTTAAAACTAGCAATAGAAGACTACCCTTATGCAAATGATGGTCTTGTTCTTTGGGATGCTATAAAAAGTTGGGTGACTGATTATGTCAACAACTACTACAAAGAATCATCATTTGTTGTTGAAAAAGATGAAGAATTACAAGCATGGTGGGAAGAGATTAAAAATGTTGGTCATGGTGACAAAAAGGATGAAACTTGGTGGCCAAATTTGAAAACAAATGAAGACCTTATTGAAATATTGACAACAATTGTTTGGATAACATCAGGTCATCATGCAGCAGTGAACTTTGGTCAATACAATTATGCTGGATATTTTCCTAACAGACCAGCCATTGCAAGAAACAACATGCCAACAGAGGACCCTGTGGATCAAGAATGGGAACTTTTCTTGGAGAGACCAGAAGTCACACTGTTGCAGTGTTTCCCTTCACAAATTCAAGCTACAACAGTTATGACTGTGTTAGATATTTTGTCTAGTCATTCACCTGATGAGGAGTATCTTGGTCAAACAATTGAGCCAGCTTGGGAAGAGGATCCCATGATTAAAGCTGCTTTTTTGAAGTTTAAAGGGAAATTGTTGGAGCTTGAAGGGGTCATTGATGAAAGGAATGCTGATAGGACAAGGAGGAATAGAAATGGTGCTGGGATTTTGCCTTATGAGCTTTTGAAACCAACTTCTGACCCTGGTGTCACTGGAAAAGGTGTTCCATATAGCATCTCTATTTGATAAGCTCTTTCACCATTTTCATTAACTATTTTGTTAAAAAGAGAAATATGTATTTAAGTGTTAGTGTATATCGATTGTATTCCACTTAAAAATTTGAAAAAATTATAATAATGATTATAAATTTATATATAAATCATACATAAATCATATATTTCATTAATATTGTATAATTTGAATATAATCTTGAAAATTTTATAAAAATATTTATAATACATTTATTATAAATTATTATATAAAAATTCGGAGATGCTTTCACTTCATTAGACCAACTCCCCAGAGGTTAATCCATATGTTTGATTTTGTCGGCAACTTTTTGAGACCTACAAGAAGTTAAGGAACCCATATTGTACAAGAGAAACTTGATTAAAAAAAAAAACCAATCATACATATAATTTTTTTTGAAATGATTGGTTAACCAATTAAATTGTGGTTTGTTCGTACGGGTTGTACCTTCAATCTGCTAACATGTGCCCTTTAATAAACGTTTTTTTATAAAAATAAAAATAAAACTTTAAAGCAAGATATAAAATAGACCCGAAGGAGTATATGACAAAACTAAGGCAATAAAAGCACGCCTTAGTAACAGTGGTCCAAATAAACAGAACAAACAAAAAGCAAATATAAGTCATGACATGACATCACATGGTATAAGATGTGATCAAACTGTAAAAACCCAAAGGCTCAAAAGTGTTCCTTTGATACATAGATTTGTTTATTTGCCAGTTTTGTTTTAGTACAGGTACGATAAGATGCTCTCCAATTTGGGACGGACATGTAATCAATTCGGACCATTATTTGAGATCAGACATTTCATATCTATATATCTTCTATATATTATCTTAGAAAACTATGTCCCGGAAATATCAAAAATGGTTGGCTTAGAGCAGTTGATATAAAATTAGGTGGAAGGTCAAGATTCCAGAAGGACAACTTGATTGTGAGTTGTTGTAAGTTTCTTTGATAAAAAAAATAAAAAAAAAAAAAAAAAAAACGTGAACCTCAATTTTAATAATATTATAATAGTTTTTTAGTTGAATTATTGGACTAAGTTCTTAAAAATAAAAAATTACTTACGTCATTTTTTATTATATTTATGTTGAAATTTATATACAGAAATAACTGATATATAATAACGTTTTATTTGTTTTGTTGACTTTTAATAGATGTAAAATGAGTATGCGATTTGAAGATATCTTTTTTATATGTTTTTAATAAATAAAAAAATGTTAAATTAATTAATAAATAAAATTATATTAATAAAATTAAACTAAATGTATTCAATGAAAGAAAAAAATACGTTAAAATTTTTGTAGTTGAATAAATGTATAAAAAAAATGTGCTATGATATTTTAACAATTCTCTCATCTTTTATAAAATATGATATATTTATCATATTTTATTAATTTATTTACAATAGCATATAAAAAGTTGTTGATTTATTTGCTTACAAAGTAGGAGTAAATTATTAAAATATTATAAGACATATTTTTTTTTGTCGCATCTATTCAACCATAAATTTGATGTATTTTATTTAATTTTATTGATATAATTTATTTTTTAAAATTAATTAAACATTTCTTCTTTTGTTAAAAAAATAATAAGCCAATGGTTGCATCCCCAAACCTCCTGCAGGATGAAAAAAACAATTCCTTTATAAGTGGTCGTATCCATGTCTTACAACTTCTTAAAGATAAAAAAGAAATAATATTTACTCTGTCATTATCAATTTAAGATATAACGTAGGATCAGTTCACAATTCATCAAAAAAATAATTCAATTTTAGTGCATCTTTATGGCAATCTCTAGTCTATGATGAGTGAACAAATTACTTTTTCGTTGTTCTATCCTGAGAACAAGGTTGTTGAAGTTGTTTTCTATGATATAGCGAGCAAAATCGCTATGCAGTGTTTGTATATATACAAATAACAAAGAACTAAAATTTATTAACATAAGGTCATATAATTTATAATTAGAATATTGTTATACATTACTTAACCAATTTGGCATTTGTGGTCATTTAAAAATCTAAAAAGAGTCACCTCAAAGTAGATTATGTGGCATTTATTTGTACTTCCACTATAATATGATGGAATGAAATTGGAGTTTATGATAGCGGTTTCAATTATTAAATGAAATCTATTTTTTTTTTACATAGTTAAAATATAATTATTGATAACCATACTATTTATCAAATCATATGAAACATTTCCAACCATATACTAATAGTGGGTTGCTAAAGTTTTTGTTGAATGTTTAAATGTGTGAGTTGCCAAAGGTGTCAATGAAGCTCTATGTATCTCCTAAGACATCTTCAAAATATCTTGCAAATTATGTTAGTAATTGTCCATAATCCTTTAGAGAAACATAAATACATGGTGTATCTAGGTAATGGTGTATCTACGTAATGGTGTAAATTATAAATAAATATTTGACAAGTTAAAATATTTGAATTTTTTTGCTTATGTACTTGTTAGATGAAATATATCTATGAAAGTTATTATAGTTATTTTACATATTTGATAATTTTTTAATACAAATAGAATGTACAGAGGTGAAATAAATAGATTGATATTAAAAAAAATTAAAACATTTATTTTATGTTTTCTAACTAAATACAAAAATTAAAAATGTTGCAATGAGTTAATCATTAAATTGATTCATTTTTAAATTAAAAAAAAATTTGAATTTGATTATTATGAGAAGAAAAGTTTTGATTAATTGAGAAAAAAAAAATAAAAACTAAATAAAATCAAACATCAGTTGAAGATATGGATAGTCTCAAAACCTCCCAATACTTCTCTTTGAATTATTTTTCGATATCATTGTTTTTGATTATGATGATATTTTTGTTCTTGTTTGGTTTGTGTTCATAATGTGGTTAGGGATTGAATTTATAGTGAAAATTCTTCTTGAAAGATTTATGTATTTTTTTTCCAAATACATAACTCGCATCACTACACGAAAAATAATATTTTACAGCGCTTTTTTAAGCCATTTTGATGAGGACCTAAAAAGAGCTAATTAGGAAGAAAAACAAATAATATTTTAAGTCAAGACTTTATAATAGTTTTTAATTTTATTTATATTTAATTTGAATTGTAACAATTTTGGTTAAGTGGTGTAAGCCCAATATGGGTATAGAGATTTGGCCTTTGGGCCCATTTTAGGAATAAGGTAATTCCTTTTTAAATACTTTGTAATTGTCTCATTTTAGAGATAACTTTGAAATGAAATTAGAACTAGTGAGATATATCTCCTCTTTGAGTTCTTGGATTAGAACTTGAATCTTATCAATGGATTTCTTTACCATTGTGGCGATTCCACATTGGCTTATCAATCATTCTTGATTGTGGCGCCTTCTTCATCTTCATCTAAATCCATCTTTGTTTGTTTCTTTTTCCCTTTTATTTTACCACTTTATCTCAAGAAATCACTTGGTTAGATCTTCAATCTCATGTGGAAGCACTCAAATCCACATCAGTATGCAATGTACAAGATGGATGATGTTCCAATCACATTGAGTGCAGTTCATATATATTAGATGAAATTAACCATGATTAGTGGTCTAGAGGAAGAAAAGTTAGAAAATGATCCAAAGTTGAACATTACATGAGGGATGAATATAACTTGAAAAACATGGAAAACAATTAATGTTGCTGGGAGGAGGACATTGAAGAGCAAATTGCGTGAAATAACATATCCAGTGAAAACATCAATGTGTGCACCACCAAATAAGATCAAAACAAAAGGTAGTATGAAGAGGAAGGTAAGAAGCTAAAGGGGTTTGACGTATATTACGACCCTTCATTTTTTGAGCATGTGGATACATTTTGATCTAATAATGCAACTACTCCAGTATCTCAACAAGGACATATGAAAACATCCCAACAAACATCCAAACAAGGACCAAGACCAACATCAGCAACATGGGCACTAACACCAACATCACGAGTAAGAGTAGGACCAACATTTTCAATAGGGACACCAACACCAATATTATGACTAGGACCAGGACCAACATCAACAACACCACTAGGAACGTCAAAACAGGGAAATATTGTAGTAACATAAGGGATCATTTGAGGATTAGATATCCTATAGTACTACTGTAAATATCTCTTAATACACTTATGTGGATATATGATTGGATGCAATCTAGTATAGAAGGATCGAACATAGTTTATGTACATACTCCATTAAACATCAGCATCACAGTCAACGAATATATGTACATACTCCATTAAACATCAGCATCACAGCATCATACCCAAATTGTCATAAACACCTATCTGACAAATAAGGTACCATCATGAATCACCAACGAATATATCATGTAAACACTGACACAAACTAAAATCATGTCGTGGCATCCTCATCATAATGTAGCATTCAGATAAACTCGATAGGTCCCAAAGCATCCAACTTTGCTATGTAATATGCAACATTCCCAAATGTTTGTTTAGCCTCCCATCAGAACATGCATGGCAGTGGAGATATAGGTTCACTCATACTACACTTACATATATCATGGAAATGTTCATAAATTCATTTATGTAAAATAATTATAAAGTATAAATAATTAAATAAACATTTTCAAATAACAATATACTAAGTATAAAAAATAATATAAAAGTACTTAAAATAGAGATTGATATCCTTAGATCTGCTTCATTGCAAGCATGGTACCATCTATAAGGTAGTCATGTAAAACAACAAGAGCAGCTAGTCACCATGTCCATTTACCACAAGTATCAATGTCTTGAAAAAGAAACAGGTATTTTCTAGATATAAGGTAAAACTTTTGTTAGCTAGTATTTACCAAATGAAGTAGGTATGTCCTCACTACACAGTCAAATTGACTTTCATGAATTTTCTTAAAAAATATAACTTTCAACTATTCAAAACTATATGAAGCACCTCTTTTGACCTTAGTCTTATTCACAACCTCTGTCTCATCAACTCCCAATAACTCAACAACAACAAAAATTGCCAAATCTTCATTAATGTTAGCAGAATGTGTGAATAACTTTCCATAACACGATATGCTCAACAGACCCGTAACATCGTCAAGAGTAATATTCATGTTACCAAATGACAGGTGAAATGAACTAGTTTCTACGTGTCATCTCTCATTAAAAGCATATATAAGTTTACGATCATATGCAAACTACATTTTCGGAGATGATGTAATCTCGATATAGTAATTCACTGATCTATATTAGTAGGTAATACATATCTGATATCAATAAATTTGTCTTGTTTTTTTGCCGTTTGAAACAACTTTCAAGACACGTCTATCCTATTTAATTAAAATAACACAAAAAAAAATATATTTTTAGTTTGTTTAATATATATATATATATATATATATATATATACATATACACTAAACTATTCTATATTATACATATATTAAACTATACTATATTATACATATTATGCTTTACATATTATATTATGTAATAAAATTATTTATTTACTAACTTATTCATTCCAAACTCTAGTTGCAATGTGATACTCATATTATTTAAAATTATGTAGGAGGTTGAACTTGAGAATATTCCAAAATGTTTTTCTCCCATATGCTCCTCACTTAAAATAATTGAATGAAAAAAAAATGTAAAAAAACATATGAAAAACGTTTGACTTGGAAATTTAATTTATCTAAAATTTCCGATAGTTATTTTCATCCAGAAATTTCAGTTATCGAATTGGCCTCCAGTACCATATTGCCGATGTTTTCTCACATGTACAATAAAATTAATGTCGAAGGTGATGTCCAGTACCACATTGTCGATGTTTTCTCACATGTAGAGAATTTTTACGACGTCTTGTTACATCAAAAATTTGTTGTTGTTGTTTTATATGAATGAATTTTAATTAATTATATATACTTTTTCGTTAACTTAAAAAAAGTTGGACGTAAGAAGTCCATTTTTATAAAAGACAACTTCTTTAATTAAAAAAAAAAAATCAATATCTTAAGAAAATCTCCTTTGTAAATTTAGGCTTCTTTAATGAAGCTGCAATTTGCAAAAACGACTAATTTGATTAAAAACCTTTTGTCTATGCCCTTTCAAAATTGGATTATTGAGAAAAAAACCTACAAAGTGTCAAGCATTAGTAAATACATAAAGAGGGAGAGAGGAGCTGAAAACACAACAAATACAAGAGTGGAATATTAATATTATTTGGGACCATAAAAACAGAAGAAAAAAATAAAGGAAAAGGAAGATGATAAAACTTCAACTAAATCAATCACAGAGCACCAATCAAACACTCTTATTTCTACAGCAGCCATTGATTCATTGTATTGCAAGTGTTAGCACTGTATCTGTTCCATTATGGTCATGGAAGAAAGTGCATAGACAAAAGGTTAAGCCTCTCCTCCTTGTTCCACGCAATGCTCATTCAGATAACTCTACTTCTGTAACACAAACAGAGACAGAACAGAGTACAGTGAAACTTAAAGCTGAAGTTAAGGTTAAAATAGCTACATCTGGTTTTTTTTCAAGTCTAAGGTTGGACAAACGAATTGATGATATAACAGATTTGCTTGGTAAATCTCTCCTCTTGGAGTTAGTTAGTTCAGAGATTGATCCTAGTAAGTATACAAATTCTGCTTCTTTAATTTCTTTGTTTTTCATTTTTTTTCTTTAATCCTCCGGGGGTTCTTAGAAATAACAACCAACAATTTGGAATTCAATAAGAGATTAGTAAACTTGGCTAAAGATTAATTCTGCAAGCGGTTGAATTTGAATATTTCAATTCAATCTATTTTAACTGAAATTCAATAATCACTTTTTTTGTTTTATATATATATAAAATTTTATTGATTAAATCAAAATAGATAATTAATTTGAATAATTAATATAATTAAAAAGGTGAAAAATATCTTATATAAATAGACAAAGAAAAATCACGTGAGGATCCTTTAGCACAAATATAAATTTTTTACTAATTATTTCATA